>PVKN010010160.1:0-22940 GCA_004027915.1 Capromys pilorides
CTTCAAATCTATCTTAAAATTCAGGAGGAAAGGCAAAGCAATGTAAGCAAATGAAAATAACTTAGAAATCCATCTTTAAAATGTTTAGATTTTTATTTTCATCCATTATAGAAAATCAGAAAAGTAGGAAAAATATATTTTAATAGTCTCTAAACATGGGAAACTGGGAGAGGGCTATGGTTTTCGTAAAAGAGCAAGAAAGAGATGAAAACTCTGAGGACCCTGGCTTTCTGCCTGGGGGTTACTGAAGGTCAACACACAGCAATGATATCTGGGAAGAGTACGTCATTCGGGTGAGCTGGAGATGCGCAGACAGAGGGCTAAGGACCCAAGAGCAAAGCCTGCTGGGATTGTGCATCCGTGTGCCTGGGTGAGCTTTCTGGTGCTCTAGCAAATCACTGCAGGCCTCAGCTTAAATAAGAGGATTATTTAGGACAGCACTTTGAAGCATTCAGTCCAACGTCGGCTCACTCCATGGTGGAAAAACCATGACACCCAGAAGGAGCAGGGCGGAAAAATTTCTTAACTCATGGTGACCGGGAAGCAGAAAGCAAGAGAAAAGCTTGGGAGCTGAAGATGCCAGGGACCGGAACGGTCGGCACAGTCATGCCTGCCTGACCTGTGCAGGTGCACTCAAAAGGAATTTCCCAGGGGTCTCACAAGCCATTCAAGCTGACAAGTGAAGTCTCACCTGAGTCTTCTTATGTCTGTTTTTTGTTTGGTTGGTTTTTTTTTTTTGTTTTTTTATTTTTTTGAGACAGGGTCTCGCTATGCAGTTTAGGCTTGCCTTGAGCTCACTTTTATAGTCCAGGCTGATCTCGAACTCGCACGGATCCTCCTGCCTCAACCTCCCAAGCGCCGGGATTACAGGCATGCGCCACCGTGCCGGGCTTAACATGTTTGGCTAAACTCTTAATTATGTGTATGTGCACATGGTAAGACTCCATAAACCAGATTTTAAAGATAAGCCTTTGGAAAAGAATAATTATTTCTTAAATTCACAAGTGAGATTTTCATTCCAACCAATCAGTGTAAAGGAATATTGGCCATTTAGTGTATTTGGTGGAGATCTATAAATGCAACATGAGTAAGAGTAAAGCAAGATGATACTCTCTGTGAAATAATAAAATGTTATAAAGTATATTAGATGAGTATGATATGTTTTCTAGAAGAAAACATACAAAATAATCTGCAGCCTCAATCTTACATACAAAAATTTCTTTTAAAATGACACAAAGTGAATGAACCTAAAAAGTCAACAGAATTTCTTTTTTTTTTTTTTTCTTTTTGAGATGATGAACAGAATAGATTTATTAGGGGAAAGAAAGCTCCTGTCCGAGAAAGGAACAGGAGAGGGATCTGAGTGGGTGGTCCCTTGGGAAGCTGTCTCTTCCAGGGACTTTTATAGAGGATAACAACGTGGTGAAGCAAGTCTAAGGTTGTGGAGAAGACATGGGAACTGGCTTAGGTGGGTATGAGGTGGGACAAAACTGTGATCAACCAATGAGATAACAAGTGCCATTGCACAGATAAAATTGATTAAAATCAAGATCCAATGGGAAGGCAAGTCACATAGCAAGCGGGTAAGAATACAGAGCAAGGTTTCTTCCTGTTGGGCTTGGACTCGTGACTCTTTCCAGGCTCTTTCAAGGTGATTGGTACTTATTTAGCATATCAATCCCTGATGCCCACCCTTAAGGAAGTATGTAGCTGCTTTTGTTTACTCTTGTCTTGAGATCTGACCTACCACAAAGGAGTGGCTGTCTCTAGTTGTAAAATCACTTTGTCTTCCATGTTGTCTTTGAGGGCCTGGCTTTGTCTAACAGCCTATAATATTTCTATCTAATTCAGCTGCCTACAACATTCCCCCCCTCTGAAGAAGTAACCCAAACCACCATGAGGGAACCATGGAAGATGACTGATCTAGCTTCCTCAGGCTGAAAGGGGTCATAGTTGTGAACTGGCAGTCAGAGATACTCTCCAGAGGTCCTATCTAAAGGCCTTCAATAGACACCAGAAATTTTTATCTTGGGTAAGTGGAATCACTTTAAATCTGGAGAAGACAAAGCCAAAGAAACTGTTAAACATATATGGGCCAAACAACATCAACGATTTCTTTCAATTTAAAAAGTGCAAAGGCCTGGGTTCAATCCCATTCAGAAAAAAAAAAAATCAATTTAAAATGTGCTCTCTTCAAAAGACAATGTGAGTGCCGGCCAAATAGTTCAGCAGATTAAAGTGCCCACAAGCAGACACAGGGACTGGGGGTTTGATCCCTGCCATGCCCTGCCCCACCTCCCCAGCCCCCCTACCCCCACAAGCTGAGATGACAATTGAGGATGGGTGTGGCAGTGTGCACCTGTAATCCCAGCTCTTAGGAGGCTGTAAATAGGCCGATCACTATGAGTCCAATCTAGTGAGACCCTGAATACCCTGTAAACCCTTCCCTAAATGAATAAATAAAAATAAAAAAGGACAATGTGAAGAAAACAAAATGGTTGGAGACTAAAATAGCATAAATAAATAAAGAGACACAATACTGAAGGTAGATGAGAGGACAACTTTCTTGGAAAAAATTCATAGAGAAAATTTATTCCTTAGTGTAATAAATAGCTCATAATTTTAAAAAAGGAAACCATCAGAACAGATATTACATAAAAGATACAGAAATAGTCAGTAGGCACATTTCTCAATCATTAGACATTAGGTAAGTACAAATTAAATAATAGTTACTCTTCACAAGAGTAATTGCTAAGATCAGAACACTGAAATAATCAAGAGATTAAAAACATAAATAAAATCAGAATAATGAGTGTGGCATGGATATGAAACTGCCTACCTGTAATATATTGTCAGTAGAAGTATAAAATTCTAGAAACCACTTTAGAAATCAATATGGACAGCTTTTATAAAGATGTAAGTGGTGTCCATTTATCATGACTGTGGAAGTGAAAACCTATTATCTGCAGAGACTTGTAAGTCATTAATTATAGCAGATATAAGTAAAGTTTAAATGTTTGCAAATAATTTGGATGTCCCCCCTCATCAGAACATATACACTGAGGATATCCATAGAATGGAATATAAGACAAAGATACAATTGAAGCAAACTACTGCTACGTGAGTCTGTCTTTTACATGAATGGATCTCAGAAGCCTTATGCCGGACAAAGAGAGTCAAATATAGAGGCGTCTTTATGATGTGATTATGATATAGCAGAAACAAGACTCCCAACATACGAGATATCGGATGTGCTGAGCTTGTGTCCCCTGAAATTGAAGAATGAATTCCAAAGAACAAAGGAGGTTAAGCATAGGAACTGTTTATTGAGAGAAAACTCCTGAGAGACAAGAGGGATCCCGAAAGTGTGTTGCCACCCAGACTCTTTGTCAGGGGTAACTCATGCAGGGCAGTCACCGTGTGGGCTGACTGTGGCTCAAACTCTGATCAGCCTATAGGATCACAGGCATAGCTGCTCAGCTAATATTGGTTCAATAGGAAGCGTGTCATGCACAAGGGTAGCGAGGGATGTGAAAAGAACAAAGGCAATCTTGGGAGTGGATGGATCTGGCTGCTCTGTTACCTACCTGGGAGACTGACACCTGTTTGGGCCTCAGGTTGTGCTAATCATAGTATAACTCCAGGTCACTGCTTAGCACTAGGGAGGCGTGGAGGCCTGACCCTGCATTTCTTCAGAGGCACTCTCAGCCACAATTCTGGTGTCTCTGCTTTTGCTGTGGGCTTCTTTGAGAGGCCAGTCCCTCTTTGACTGCACAATTAGCTTCTATCCAACTAAGCTGCTTGTGTGTCTTTTGTATATATCATGTAAAACAGGCAAAACTAACCTATAAAAATAAAATAAATGGCTGTGTGGGGTAAGTGGTTGAAATTAATATTTTACAGGCACAAAGAAACTATTTTAGAAATGTTTCATAAATATCCCAGATCTTGCTTTGTGTGGTAGAATACACTTGCAGTTGACCCAAACAACTGGAGTGGACACATGTGACAGAGTACATTATTATGTATTATGCATCACTGTTTATAAATTATAGTTGAATACCATTAAAATGACACTCTACAAAGTTAATCTTCTTACATAAAGATAAGACATAAAATAATATGTAAGGATTTTTTTAGGTGTACCTTTTTTTTTTTTTAACCAGAGAGAAAATAGATCACAATAAATAAATACAAAGCTTAGCAACCGGAAAGACTTGTGGTGAAGTCCTACACTTGCCTCACTTGCATTTCTAGGATGTGGGGTCCTTATTTTTTCCTTCCTAAGCATTTGTTTTCTCATCTGTAAAATTTGGTTGATATTACTTCTTCATAGAATTGTTGCAAAATTATAGCAGGATACTGCCAGCAAAATACCAAGAGCAATTCTCACATACCAATGCAACTACCTATTTGTCATTATCATTTTGCATTGTAGTCAATGTTAGTTATTTTATCATAAGATAATTTCAGGAGAAACATTTAATCATGGTAACGTATATCAAATAAATTCATCAAGCCAAGATAGCATAATAAATACTTGAATCTATAATAATGGAAATTATTAGAAGCTGAAGTGTAATTGATAGAATTAATGTCACGTATTTGTCTCTGACATGACAGTGATGCAAAATGAATATAGATTTTTGACTTTCAGAAGTACAAGAATTTCTCAGTGGCTCAATCCAACAAAGCAAAAATCTCCTGATTTTAATCACCTATCTACCTATCTATTTATCTATCTGTGTCTATCATCTATCTATCTGTCATCTATTTATCCAATCTTCCTTCTCTGGGGAGATTTCAATTATTTGCTCATCTTAACAGAGCATTTTTTTTATTGTTGATTTTAAAGGCTCTTTAAATATTATGAATACGATCCCTTTGTCTGATGTATCATTTGAAATTAGCATCTACCATTCTCTGAATTGTGTTTTCATTCTGTTAAGTCTGCTTTAAAGAGCATGCTTCTAAGTTTGATGAGCTCTATTGATCAATTTTTCTGTTATATGGATCTTTCTCTTGGCCTAACACAAGTTACATATGGTATAGCATGTGTATGCCGAGGATTTTAAACACTATGTCTGTGATCAATTTTAAGTTATCAGCTTTGTCAAAGAGGAACAGCAGAAGGAAGCAATTACAGGAGCTTCCTACTATGGCTGCTTCTATCTCCTGGACCAAGAAAATAAGGCAGGATTAGGCCAAGTGCTAAGTTCATCCATGCTCCAGTTTATAGTGACCTGAGTTTAATGGTACCTGAATTACTTTGGAAAAGGACAAGAAAATCATCACTTGGGGCTGGGGAGATAGCTCAGTAGAATAAGCACTTGCCTGGCAAGTGCAAGAGCCTGAGTTCGATCCCCAGTGGCACAAAGGAAAGGAAAGAAAAAGGAAGGAAAGGAAAGGAAAGGAAAGGAAAGGAAAGGAAAGGAAAGGAAAGGAAAGGAAAGGAAAGGAAAGGAAAGGAAAGGAAAGGAAAGGAAAGGAAAGGGAAGCCAAGGAAATGAAACGAAAAGCTCCATCTACTGTGACTGGGCCATCACTGCCTCTGCTGGGCTGAAAGTACATGGAATTTCATACCTGTTACTTTATTGACCAGTAGGGGAAGTGAGGGTACACTTTATTGTGGTACAGTACCATATTCCTCATGGAGACCTGGTCCTTCCTTCAACAGGTTCAGAGTCTGAGAACTGGCTTATAACAGAAACTGGGTAAAGGATATATCTTTTGTGAGGAACACACACAGTTATCCTATCCTTATAATCATTCTTGTTTGTTGTTTTTCCATTGGTTTAAGCAGTCTCTTATTGACTTTGTGTCAATCCTGCCTTCTTAGGAGCTATGCTGTATTGAGCATCTCTATCTTCCTGAGAGGGTTCTCTGTATCCTGCTGGGATAGCAGTCTAGCTTTTCTTTTACTGTGCAACTTGTAGAATTGACTTCGCTTGGGAAAGATCATTGCTGGCCTCCGTTGCTCAGGGTTCTCCGAACCCTCATTCTGGCTGGCATTTCCAGAGAGCCACTGTAATACAACAGAGCCAACAGGAGCTGTCTTCTGGGGCTGCTCAATCATGCCAGCCCCTTTCTCATGAGCACACACCTAGAACTGCAGCGCACACCGTGGAGTTTGTTCTGCGCAACACTGACAGTGGGTCTTCTGCATGCTTGTCCTGCTGTGCACACCAGTTTCCTCGCCCTTCGAGCTCTTCCTGTGTGAGAGGTTTAGTCATTGAAAAAAAAAAATGGGCTTTTTCTGCAGGCTCAGAAAGTTCCAGAAGATTGGAGGAATCAGTACTTTCACACATATGAGGCCACATATAACCAGCTCAAGTTTTGGGGTTCCACACTGGCCAACAGAGCATAATAGGCAGTGAGGGATTAAAAATTTAATTTTTTGTGGAATTTCTCTACCCTTGAGATTAAATTCTATGCCTCATCCTCAGATTTCTCTGTCCTCTGGCTTCAGAAAACTCGATATATTTTAGACTGGCTTTCATGTTTCATTTCAATGGAGGTTCATTTTTTTGGTTTTGGTGCAAGGGACCGAACCCAGGGCTTCCAGCTTGCTAAGCGAGTGTTCCTCCACTAACTAAACTACCAGCTCCTGAACCTTTACACTGGTGACTCATCATCCCAGAGCCTTTTTCCAATAAGTTCATGGCTTACAGAAATGTATCCAAGTTAACTTTCCAAGATTTTGACTTCACCATTCAACATTAAAATACAGAAGATGTTTTCTTAAGGATTTTCTGTGTCATTGATTCACCATCACAACCTCATTCTAATGTCAACTGTCCAAGATCACACTCCCTGAGAAATAGATGCCAAGACCCTGAATGTTGAAGGCAGCAGTGAGCAAAGCAGCACTGGGAAGACAGAGGGGTTGAAATGTGTTGTAACGTGAGATGTTTCCACCAGCCCAGTGGGAAACTGTGGAACTCAGAGGGCTCCTTTGCATGATTCCCAGCATTCACAACCCCAGCAGATGAGAGAGCCATAGGGTTCCTTTTTGTTTGGTCGGGGTTTTTTGTTTAAATTAGTTTTGTTTTCGAGACAAAGTCTCAAGATGTAATATAGGCTGTCTTTAACCTCTTTGTGTAGTCCAGGCTGGCCTCAAACTCACAGTGACCCTCCTGCCTCAGGCTCCCAAGTGCTGAGACTACAGGAGTGTGCCGCCATGCCTGGCTGAAGGAACCACACAAAGGAAAAAGGAAGTAAAGTTCATGAAAATGAAGTAGGAGTGGTACAATATATACCAAGGTCTCTTCCTTAGACAATAGGGCTAGAGGATAATGGCAAAAGCACTGAGGTAGAATTTCACCGAATCCAATAATTTTCACTGCATAACTGGCTGCGCCACCTGAGAAACCTTCTCAAAGCTTGCATTTTCTTATCAGGGGAGATGGGAACAATAATGTTTGGCATGAGGCTTCAGATGAGGGCTGAGTGTGAGCACTGATCAAACGGTGCGGGGGGGGAGGCTGATAAAACACAGGGGATGTGCAGTACATGTCAACTATTCTTATCAGTAACACCAGGCAGTGAAGGAGAGTGCTACAAAGAATCAGCAGTTCATTAAGTAAAATAAATATATATATAAAAGAATTAAAGAACGAGTAGAAGTCAGTCTCATTGATATGAAACCCAAAACTTAGGAGTATATAAATCAATGGCCAGTTTGAAGAAGTGATATTTCCTAACATACATGAAATGGTAAATAAGCCACAGAGCTTCACCCAACACATATTATAGGTCAATCAGCAAAGACACTCAGGAGACCACAGATATCCAGTATGTCGACTCCATCTAAATTTATATTGCAGTTGCCTTTGTAGTTAGTGTCTTATAATATTTTTCAGGAAAGGAGGATAGTGATGGAAACATGATGCATTGATAGAGATGAGTATTTTAGGTAAAATAAGTATTAGCATTGAAGAGGGAGATTTCTCTAGGACCTTGATTGCTCATGATCCATGAGGAATAGGATGTTAGCTACTAACAGACAGAAAAAGAGGATGTGCATTGGTTTTCTTTTCTACCTAGGCTCAAAGTTAGTAGAAGAGGGGAAGAGGGAAGGATAGCCAGATTGTAATTGTAAGGACATGTTCTGATTCTCACCCAGCACACAGCTTTACTCTACCAAGAGCAGCTAGGGCCCAGCAGGTAGGATGCCATCATAAAAAAATAAATAAATAAATAAACTGGTAATCCCAAGGGATAGGGAGAATGGTGTGGAAAAATCTCTTGAAGGAAAAACGCATACCCAGCCGTTGCCAAAGATGGAAATCAAACATAAATAGATGCAGCGGGATGGTATTTCGATTGCTGAAGTTTAGGAAATGTGGAAAATAAGGAAAAAAGATGAAATAAGAACTGAATCTTATTACTCTTTTTAATTTATCCATATACAGAAATGAGATGCTTGTGGATTCCCAGGGCAAGTGCAAATTCCCACAAATGATTCAAAGCTTAGTTTTACGTAGCAACAGCTAGAAAGGGACTATGTGGCTGTTTTGGTGTCCGTGGCTAGGCAATGCTTTGGGGCCCTAAAGCAATCCAGCTCTTGAACCACTTTAAAATAAATGATAGAAAATGACTTTACCAACCCGCCAAAACCTGCTGATATTGCTTCATAATTCTTTAAATATTCTTCTATTGAAATCTCCTGTGAAAGCTTAATGTAATACTTTTAATAGTATTAGTTATTTTTTTGCTTAAGTGCCCAGTGATTTTGGTTGTCCATGAAATCAAAAAAGACTTAGAATGGGCTGTACTTTTAGTAGAATTAAGAAAATCCCTCTGGAGTTTCCCTTCTAACACTCATGTGTATTGAATTTGTAGAGACTTGAGAAGCATTGATATTTCTGCTCATAGGAAGAAATACATTTTTTTTTTATTTTAACTATTGGCAGTTCTAAATAGGTAAATAAGGAAATTAGCCTGGCACATATACTCACCTAGCAGAATATAAGTGTACTTCTCAAAGGCAGGTACTATAAAACTATTGGCTTTAAGTTATTTCATGTAAATTCAGAAATGAAAGACTGGAACACATTTGTTTAAATGTGCTAGAAAATGAAAATTCCTTTTATACTAAGCTAAGATTTCAAAAAGTCATTTTAATGTAATTTCAGAAGAGATCCGTGAACATTTGTCCTATGGCTCTACCCCCAGGAATGCAGAATCAATTGGCCCACTCTTTGGTAAGATACCTGCATATCTGCAACCAGTACGTACTAGAATTAGACTACATTTCTCTTTTCCATTCCAAGGACTGTGGAAAAAGTGCAAGGTACACAAAACCCTGAGGAAAAAAAAATGCCTGTTATTTTAGGGAAATCTCTTTAGATACTATTCCCAAAGACATAGGCCATTTCTTTCCTTTTTGGTTTTTTGTTTGTTTTTGTTTGTTTGTTTTGTTTTCTGCTTTGTTTAGTTTGTTTTTGATACAGGGTCTCAATATGCAGCTCAGACTTGTAGGGAGCCTCCTGTTTCAGCCTCCCCAGCCCCGAGATTATATCTGGTTTCAGGGCTGGCACAGTATGTGGTGTGGGGGATCGAACTCAGGAACCTGTGCTTGCCAGGTAGGTGTTTAGACCTCTGAGCTGTCTCCACTGCAACAACACAGGACATTTCTACTTTTTTTTTTTTTTCTTCCTGTATTTTAGGGACGTGTCCACAGGTGTTCAGGGTCTCACTAGGTTGACCAGACTCATAATGATTCTCCTGTTTACAGCTTTCCAAGTGTTGGGATTACAGGCAAGCGCCACCATGATCAGTCTCAATGGCTGTCTCAGCTTACCCAGGGAGCAGGGCCCGCGCTGTAAGTGCGGGGCCAAAGCCCCAGCCCCTGTACCTGCATGTAAGCACTTTAATCTGCTGAGCTATTTGGCCAACCTTAACGTAGGACACTGATATGCATGTCTCTTACCCACTCCTTTGTCTCATTCTGAGTGGGTCCGTTGGAAATGGTTGAGCATGTGTCACAAAGTTGTTTCTGATCTTTGTATCTCTGATTTGAGGCACGACTCCCCTGAACAAGTATCTACACAGAACATGAATGGCTCGTCGTGGACCGTGTGTATGTTATGTAACATTTATCAATGGAAACCAGATGAACAGTCTGAGTGACGATCTCCCGAGAATGTACTTCTTGGAAACAGTGACTTCATAAAGAGTATGCGAAGGAAATATTGCAGGCAGGACAACACATTTTTCACGTCGGAAGCCTGACAACAATCAGCCTTAATTGAATCAAGATCCAGAAACTTCTGATGTTTCTACGAAGGGACACATCCTACCCAAGTAGTAGACATGTTTTAAACATTGTAAAATTTCCCTTCAGTAAACACACTTATGTCCATCGGAGATATGTAAAAGGTTCCGAATATATCCGGGCTGTACCGTCTAGCTTTGTCATTTCACGGCAGCTTTGATCTTTATAAATATTCGTCAGTTAATCGAGTCTCAGCGAAAAGAGAAAAGCGAAACCAAAATATGAGCATGTTGGCTATGTCCTAGAAGTGTTACATCAAAATCATACGTAAAGGCAGATTTGCAACGTTAAAATCAATCTTTCTTTGAAAATGAAATGAATATTTCATTTCACTTCCCTTAATCGCCAAACTCAGAGATCATTATGAAAATGCTAAGGCTGGCAAGATAGCTCAGCAGACTGAGCACCTGCTTAGGCAAGCTCAGGGACCAAGGTTTGATCCCCATCACCACAGCTCTCACTGGCCCTGGACCCAGGTGTGCTGAACTGGCCACTAAGATCTGGCGTGTTGGCACACTCCTGTAATCCCAGTGCTGGCGAGGCTGAAAACACGGGGATCCCTATGAGTCTGAGCTGCATAGTCAGACCTAGTACCAAACACATTAAAAAATGAAAAGGATGCTTATGAATGTAATGGACACGTAATTCTCCTCTACTGACTCTTCAAGTAGTTTTCAAATTCTCAGCACATCGAAGGATAATTCTCAACCTATCCTTAATATGTTAAAATATTACAATGATTAAATGAGATTAACAACTAAAAATAGTGATGGCATGTAACGTTGTTTTTTCTGTACTTATGGGCTACCCAGTGTCCAACTGCTGTTTTACGAACAAAACTATGTGAAATGTGAGTCTCAGCTGAAATTAAGTATACTTTCCCATCCAAACATTAGCCCTCTGCCAAATGTCAAAGAAAGTGTGTCTTATTCTTCAGCTATAGTCTCCAAAGGCAGCCACAAGATTATAGTTCTGAGTGCAGTCAGAACTGAGTACATGGTGTTCACTGTGCTGTTCTCCTCATAATTGTTGCAGCAGGAACAGTTATCAGTGGGAAGTAGTTGGATAATCAGATGACAGTAATCACAAGCATATAAACAAATCAAGAAAGGCAAGAGGACTGGAAATAAAAGACGAGACTGTGGATACTTTCTTTACAGGGATCATGCACACTTTGATCATGAGTTCTCTCAAAAATAAGTAGGTGGTCAGGTCATCAAAGGTAAAACTCTGACAACTGGGAAGACTGCAAAGGCTCAGATCACATATGGGTAAAATCAGAGGAAGGAAAGACAGAGGGGGAAAAAGATGCAAGGAAGAGACTTCAAAATAGAATCTCCATGGTTTCTCTTCTGGCAGCTTCTAGCAACCTTTCTTCTGTGAAATATTAAAATGAGTAGCATTTTTTTCATTACTGAGTAAATGACTTCATTCTCAAAAAATTTATATCCTAAGGGTCATGCCAGTTTTTTTGAGTACCATTGCTGAAATGGGAGAAATTGGCTATTATTATTTGCGTGTGGCTTCCAAAGAAAGATGTGAATGACTAAGAGAGAATCAGACATATCCAAGATGAATAATAACCAAGCACGTTGCAAGAAACTCTAGGGCATCCCGAGACCTCAGTGTATACACGTTATTTATCAATGCCATTCCCAACTGTCACCAACTGCATTGAAACTTCTATTTTCCTTCAAAGACCGTTGGCTTTCCTCTATAGAACAACCATAGCAAGTAAATTCATCTTCTTTCTAAATATTTCAAACTTATATTTTTTTTAACTTTATTTATTTATGTTATGGCCGGCTCAGCCTGGCCTGGAAGTGGGGCTGGCATAGCATGTGATGATGGGGATCGAACTGTGGTCCCTGTGGTTGCCTAAGCTTTCCTAAGCAGGTGCTTTAGATCACTAAGCTTTCTCACCAGCCCTCAAACTTATATTGTAATGAAGAAAACCATCAAGGACATGAGAAAGCATCATACAAAATGGGGAGAGGAGAGATCCCAGCACTCTGGAGGCTGAGGCAAAAGCGTTAGTGTGAGTTCAAGACCAACCTGGGCTGCAAAGTGACCTCAGAGCTAGCTTGAACTGCATAGTGAGACCCTATCTCAAAAGGACAAAAAAGAAAAGAAAATGGGGGAGAATATATACAGACCCACATATATCATAAATAGTTCATCTCTAGGACAGACAGATCAACGGACTAATAAAGTTGTGCTAATGATTTGAAAAGATAAGTAGTGCTGAGGACAGAGAGAAATCAGAACTCTTGTACACTCTTGTCGGGGATACAACACATGGCAACGGTTACAGAAGATCGGTGGAGGATCCTCAGAATCTTGAAAATCTCACTAGCATAGCATCCAGCAACCTCATTTTTGTTATTTATCAAAAAGAATCAAAATGACCACTAGAGAAAATACTAACACTCCTGAGCTTGTTGCAGTGCTATTTGTGACAGCCAAACTATGCCTTGACCTAAGTATTAATTGACAGATAAATGGACAAAAGTCATGCAGTATAAACACACAACGTAGTATTATACAGCCTTAATAAAAGCAAACGTTCTGTAATATGTGCCAAGACTCAGCACTGAGGACATTAAGACACATACTGCGTGAATTACATGAGGTCAAACTTATAGAATCAAAGAGTGGAGTACCAGTGCCTAGGAGGAAGTAGGGTTCATTTGGGGAGTAATGTATCAGCAGATATAAATATTTATCTCAGCAGGTGAATAAGCTTTTGAGATCTGCTACAAAGCATTGAATCTAAGGGCCAGGGAGATAGCTCAGTAGAATAAGCTCTTGCCTGGCAAGCACAAGGTCCTGAGTTCAATCCCTGGTACTGCAAAAAAAAGCATTGGATCTATGTTGGATGACCAAAAAGTACTAAGAGGTTAGAATTCATGTTAAGTACTCTTATTACAATAAAATAAGTTCTCATGTGATTTTGATGAAAATGTGATATGTGGAGTTATCAGCTTGTGTCTAAAACATCCGTGCACTGAATAAAAATTCCAGCTGTACTAATCAAAGTGTGGTTTTTTTTCCTCCTTTTTAAATTTTTTATTTGTAGATGTTTGTAGTCCAAAATGATCACACTCAGAGTAGGAGTTGGTACATGTACATAGCACAGCTTAATTATTTTTACTTCTGATTAAATTTCTTATAAAATCTAGGGAAAATGGCTCAAAATCAGAGAACTCAGGTTTGGAGTCAGACCTTTTTAAGTCTTGATTTTGTTCCTCACTAAGGCAGTGCCTTTATAATGAACCACCTACACATCGTTGTTTCTCAATAATTCTAAATTCACAACCAAAAATACTCATTTTTCTTGGGTTATATTTGGTGATCAACCAAATGAAAATATTTTTTATCTCAAAAACATGTCACGATTTCTAGCTTACCTATGAATGCTATTGCCCTACGGCACCCTTGACTTCATGCTTGGCTTCTACTTCTACCTCATCATCTAGTATGACAACCAGACGCTACCCCTACTAAGATCTTCCCTTAATCCTTCAGGTTGATTGTAGCATATGTTCTATGTAGTTTAGTGGTAGCCACTTATTTATTTTGCAGCTTAAATGAATCAGGGTTAGCTTTATTGGTAGATAGATTTTTATTATTTATTTGCTTTCTCTGTGTTCAATAAAATGCCTGCCATAAAAGAAGTTCTGAAAATTCATTAAGTTCTTTTTTTTTGTGCTTTTCATTTTGCTGGGAAAAATAAACAAAATTTGAATGCAAAATAGTAGAATAATAATAGTTAATGCACTGCATATTTTTTTTTATCTCAAATAGTTACTCAGAGGCCAGGGAGATAGCTTACACACCTGCCTAAGAGCAAGGTCCTGAGTTGGACCCCTGCTATCAAAAAAAGAAAAGAAAAGAAAAATGTAGGTACTCTGCATACAAAGTATGGGCATAACAAGTGCTGCAGGCAATATTAGCACAAACTTTATGAACCAAGAGATACTAATTGTATAGCTGTCTTGTACTTTTTTTTAGCTTGTTAATTTTAAATCAAACTGTCACCACATTAAATGGTTTCATTTGTTTGCTCTCTCTCTGTCTTTTATTTCTAACATAAAAGCAAATGTGCAAGAAATAATCATCAAATTGAATGTGTGGACTCACAGGGCAAACCTCAACAATATCAACAGGAGGACTAGAGCATCATAAACTAGATCAAGGTGTGAAGGCACACTCCTTCATTTCACTGGCTCTTGTCTTGGTTTCATGCCAAGATGCAACTAGGAGCCCTTAAAAAATAAATTGGTGAATCCTATCCCCAAAACATCAAAATCCACATTTCTGGGGTATCATTACAAAACTGGTATGTTGTAAAAGATCCTGTGAGTGTTCTGAGATAGCTTCCCCCACCCAAGTCCCTGTGCCAGCACTCGGGTCCCTCCTCTGTTTGAGAAAGACTTTGTCACATGGTCCCAAATGTAAATAGGCCTTGAACGTGAAGCAAATCAACATCAGAAAGCTGCACCAAGATGGTATCTGTGGAAGAAACAGTGGGAGATTCATAAATGGGCATCTTTTACATGACTGAACGTAAGCCTTTGCATTCTCATTAAGTTACTAAGTGTAGGGGCAGAATAAAAAAGTGTCAAGGTAAGCTCTCAGAATCATGCAATGTAGTAGGTCAATCTGTTGCATTTTTCCTTGTCTCGTATTCTCTTTAATTACCCTTTTTTGTTTTCTTTTAAAACAAACATTTAGTTTAGAGAGAGTATAACAATGACTGAAATGAAATTAGAAGCAGCACACATCTAAAAGACCAGAATGACAAGTATTCTAAGCATTGTTTGAATCTTACACATTGCTATTCTGAGTGTCAAAAACCTGTTGGAGATTCTTAGGGCTATTGTCTAATTCATGCTGTGTACATAAGTGCATGGTTTTGCCCCTGCCTTGTTTCAAAGTAAATCCTGAGGGGATTTGACTGACCTTGTCAGATAAAAAAGTTACATGTTTTGTTATATAGGTCTTGCTTTAATTTGGCCTTAACCACACAGCAGAAAAGTTTAACCACAAGGTATATAACAAGCAAAGCCAGATTAGTATGCTGAGCTGTAAAAGGCTCAAGTCAACAGCTTCTAACATTGCCAGTTCTGCCAATAGCCCACTACTATTATGGAATATTGGACTATATATACAACTACTTTCTGTTAGTTCAACGAGAAGAAATATCTGTATCAACAGTGTTTAGAAAAGTTATCATGTCTGCATCTTGTACTTGGAACAACTACTATAAAGACAACAATGTGAATTGTATTAATTATTGTGGTTGTCCTACTAATGTGTTGTGAAACGATCCCGTTTTTTTTCTTATTAAAAGTAAAAATAAATAAATAAATAAAATTTTAAAAATCCAAACAATAAATAAGATGTCCAAAA
Source organism: Capromys pilorides (assembly GCA_004027915.1). NCBI lineage: Eukaryota > Metazoa > Chordata > Mammalia > Rodentia > Capromyidae > Capromys > Capromys pilorides. The sequence continues at coordinate 15,695 of PVKN010010160.1, forward strand.
AAATAACAAAGAAGAATCAGGTGATAATATGTCTATAGGAAATCATGCAAGGTTCTGTATTAGTCTCAACAGAAAAAAACAAAGGACTGCAGAAGGAAATACAGTGTTTATTTTCCTATTTTGTGTCTACACACACACACACACACACACACACACACACAGAGTGTTACCTTCATGTCAAGGTTTGCTCTGGATTCTCAATTAATCTTCACCAAAATCAATATAAATAGCTTCATCTTTCAGAAAATTTGTCTAGAAAAGAAAAACATGATCAGCATGTGAGAAGGAGTTTAATGAAAAGAAAGTGGAAGCAGAGATAAAAAATGTTTGAGACGCAATGTGTATACATACCAACTGCCCAACACAAATGTCATCTGTAGGTATGATAAAGACATATCAACAGTAAAGATTTAAAAGGTAGAAAATAATTCACTCACACAGAGAGCCATTCCCTCAAATTTATAAAATTATACTCATTGCAACATAAAATGTAATGAATCATCAGTCGTGCCAACACTCTGCAATTTAGGCTTGCTAGGATTGTACTTGTTTATGGTTCTTGTTATTACTAAAAATTGACATTATTTAGACATGTCCTAACATTTGAACAATTTCTCAACTTTTTTAGGCAGTTCCAGACTGGTGACAGTCTCACCCATAGCTGAGCTACTTTCTTAGACAGTGTCTAAGAAGTTACTCTTCTCTTGTTGCTGGGACAAATACCCGACACTGAAAATGAGGGAAGGAAAGGTTTATTTAGCTCACAGTTACTGGAGGTTTCAGTCCATATTCAGCTGGCTCCAAGGCAAAGTGGCACATGGCAGAGGGAAACCTTTCATGGTGGCAGGCAAGAGCAAGAATGAAGGAAAAGAGTAGCAGCAACGCAAGCAGCTAATTTCCCTACCTTCTTTACATTGAAATGCAAATCACCTGCCTCAGGGGAGGGGCAGCACCCATTCCCACAATAATCAATGACAAATTCCAGAAGCCGCTGCCCCCCCCATGACTGCCTGAGGCTTTAGGGGGACACCTATACACAAACTATAACAGACAGCCAGGACAATCTGTTTTCTGAACAAGCAGTGCTTGTTCTATATTTATTTATATTTCTTTTGAGAAGTATCTTTAAGATCAACAAGCAATGGCTCTATCTCCTCAACTTGGTGAAAAGAAGATAGGAAATGAACTTGTCTATTCATCTCAGCCAAAAACAACTAAAGATATTTGGACTTCATTTTATTCAGCTCATGAACCATAGAGATTATCAGTTTGTCACACAAAGAAAAGAGTTGGCACAACTCTTTTGATAGGACAAAAGAGTTCTCCTATCAACTCATTGATAGAACAATGGCTATCATTCAAACAACAATCCCCCAGAAGAGTGCCTATGTATATTAATAAGCTTGACCTACCATTACAAAATACTACATCCCAGCTGGTTTAAAAAATTATACATATATAATATATATATGGAAGCCTCAGATCAGGGCATCAATATGATTGGGCTTTAGATTCTGGTAAAAACTCCCTAATTACCTTCAAATTAACCATCTTCAAATGCAATTACTTTAGGGGTTAAAGCTCCAACATATATATTTTGGCATTACATATTAAATATTACATGTAATTAGAAATAGGATACTTCTCTATATCAACTAGGTCATCCAATTGTAGACCAATCACTGGACAAGAAGACCTAGGGTACTATTATTCACGGGGAATGAGGTAGGCATTGGCTATTAACAGCTTTGGATGTGCCAAGGCATATTCCTCAGGCGTATGATTGGCAGTTGTGAAACACAAGGTTTTATTGTAAAGGGCTTTAGTCATGATTCTCATTGTCCTGGTTAGATAATGATTGCTATGCTTAGAAAAATGCAAATCCAGAGTGCTCAGGTAAAAAAAAAAAAAAAAGAAGTAGGTAAATGCTATAATTTTCAATGATAGGAAGAAAAAGCATCCAGAAATTAGCAGAGAATGTTAGCTAAAAGAGAAGCCTTCTGAAAACATAGTTAATAAATAAATACCAGTTAGTAATGCCATTTTATATCAATAAAATCCTTGAATAAATTCACAAGCAAGAACTAAAAAATCCTTTAATGGTTACTAAGTGTCCTGAAATGAGAAATGGTTAGCCTGACAACACAAAACAGACTATCACAATAGATTCCAAAAGTCTGCAAGACAATTTCCATCCCAAACTTAGCCCTCTCTAGAATGGAACTAGTTAAGAATCAAACAAAATCTTGAGCATAAACAGAAGACACATCAGAAACCAACTTAGATTTTATAATTTTTTTGAGAAAGTTGAGATTATATCCTAAATCTACACTTGCATATAAATCTATATTGAACTCCTATTACACACTATACTATTCTTAAGGCATTCTTTTCAAGCACCTGCTTAGGCAGATGCAGGGACCAGGGTTCGAGCCCTAGTATGCTGTGCCAGCCCCACCCCTGCGGTGTACTGTGAGGGTGATTGAGACTGGGCCTGGTGGTGCACACACACCTGTAATCCCAGCACGAGGGAGGCTGAAAACAGAGGAATCACTACAAGTACACAAGTACGATCTATGTAGTGAGACACTGTAGACCCTGTACTAAATATATTTTGAAAAGGCATTCTTTATATACATTCCTAACTTGCAATGTCATTCTAGAATTTCTTAACTATGAAAAGCTGCATCAGATGGATCCTTTCTGTTTCACTCTGTATTTTTGGAACCCCTAGTTCATAAAACAATCAGATAATCATCCTTATAATGTTATAACTAAATTTCTTCCTTAGTGCTATAACAGTTATTCAAAACATTAAAGTTAATAGCAATGAGTAAGAGAAAAATGTTAACAATTTCTATAGAAAAAAAGAGAAAGTACCAACGCTGCTGATTCAGAGGCGAAAGACTTCAGTGATGCCTGGAATTCTACTTATGTTTTGCTCATAGGACAGAAGTATTCACAGGTCACAAAGGGTCAGTGTCTCAGAATGTTTTCAAGGTACCTTTAAATGAAATATCCAAAAATTTCATGTATGGGATATGGATGTCCAAATGACATATACATGGTAATCTATAGGTGTAGCTCTTACCTCAGAAAAGATTAACTACCCCAAGGTGACTTCATGAGTTGGCTGCATTATCCCAGAATGTCTCAGCCTTCAGTGGAGGTGTGATGGAGATGGTCCATTGGTTAACTCAGATTTTGAGCCACAGCTGAATCCTCACTTGGAAAATGGTGCAACTTGTCTAACTTCAGTAACTTACAATCAATTTTTTCACATGTTCATTTACTCAGTTTTAAAGTGGATCAGACAATAGTACACACTTTATAGAGTTATTATAAGAATGTGATTAAGGAAGTCTACATATACAGAAAATGCCTAGTACGTAGCTCAATGAATATTAACTGTTTCCATTATTATTAAGCACAATATATCATATAATATATCGTATAATATATAACATATAATATTCCTTTTCTTATAATTCCAATAGGTGTGGAGAGCTTCTGAGTGGCTTAAGAAGACATATATGTAGAGGTAGGTATAAGCATACACATCTTTCCAGTTGGTAACAAGCTGGGGTATCTGCTTCTAGAATCTTATCATAACATCCTGTTATGGTTGGTGTATAGGTGTCCCCCAAAGCCTCATGCAGTCATTTGGTGGCTTCTGAAACTTGTAATTGATTATTGTGTGTGTGGGTGCTGCACCTCCCCTGGGGCAGGTGATTTGCATTTCAATAGAAGGAAGGAAAAGAAGTTAGCTGCTTGAGCTGCTGCTACCTTCCTTGGCTCTTGCTCTTAGCTGCTGCCATGAAAGGTTGCCCTCTACCATGTGCCACTCTGCCTTGGAGCCAGCTGAATATGGACTGAAACCTCCAGTAACTGTGAGCTAAATAAACCTTTCCTTTCCCCATATTGAGTGTTGGGTATTTGTCCCAGCAACGAGAGAAGAGTAACTAAGATACGTCCCGTTGGTTCTTGCTCCCGGAATGCAACATAAGCAGAACTTGGTCTTCCATGCAGTCCTCCCTTAAAACAAAATTCTTGTTTTAATTAACACTTGGTCATGCCACACATTGTAGTTTCCAAACAATAATAATATCTCTATATATTTATTTTCTAATGAAGCACACAAGGAAATGTAAGCCAAGCTTTTAATGGTAGATGTGAAGGTTTTCCTGCCCACCCAATGAACTGGCATTTTGCTCCTGCTCATTTATAAGCAGGAAAATGTAGTAAGATTAAGATGACTTATGAAAAGAAATTGCTGAAAGAGAAAAACTGACAAGGCGGTGAGCTTTCACAGATCTCCTAGTTTACTGCATTGGCTTCGTTTTGCTGAATCACTTCATTTTTTTTTTTTAGTGGAAGGGACTGGGTTTGCAAGCACAAAATGTGGTCATTGTCCAGCTCCGTTTTAATGGGAACATTATCTTTTTTGACAATTTTATGATGGCATTTTCTATATACCTCTAGCTATTGATTATTTTTTAAAAATCTCTCATTTATCTGTTTGGTACAGGGTCTTGCTATACTGCTCAGACTCATAGTGATCCTCCTGTCTCAGCCTCCTCAGCACTGGGTTTACAGACATGCACCACGATGGCCGGTCTTAGGGGCCAGTACAGCACACCAGGGGTTTCAGGGCTGGCATGGCATGCAGTACTGGAGATTGAGCTCAGGTTCTTGTGCTTGCCAGGCAAATGCTTAGACCTCCAAGCTACCTCCCCAGCTCAACAATTACTTTTTTTAAGCTTTGAGAACATTTGTGACAGTCAGAAGTTATATTATCAACCATGACGGATGGTATTGTTTACCGTCCCATTTCTCTATAGCTAAGTAGGCTTCTCCTGCACCACGAATTTGTGGCTAATTTGTGTGATTTGCTCTGGGAAATGGAATCTAAATGAATGGGAGGCACTTCAGGTCCTCAGAGGCTGGACTTGGACGTGAGCTTCCAGGGTTTGTTTCTGCATTTCCTGATCTTGACATAAGCAATGGCTGCTTCCACTTTATGAGCCCTAAGACAAAGAGGTTATCTGAGATCACAACAAGCACTAATATTTAACCAAAACCTCTTCTTAAAAATTCCTTGACTTCTTCATTCATCTGCAATATACAGTCTCATAATAATGCCGTTACTACTTATCGTTTTTGCAAAATGTATTTAGTACAGGGTCTACAGTGTCTCATACACAGATCAGACTTGTAGTGATCCTCCTGTTTTCAGCCTCCCACAAGCTGGGATTATAGGTGTGTGACACAACACCCAGTCTCAATCGCTGTCTCAGTGCAACCCAGGGTGGGGCCAGCACAGAATGCTGGGGATCAAACCCCAGTTACCGTGTCTGCTTCAGTAGGCACTTCAGCGCACTGAGAGAACTGGATGGCCCAATGTGTAACTACTATATCATCTACTAAACTCAGAATTATTTTATGTGTAATCTTATTTTTCAAGAAAATTATAAACTATAAACCCAACTAGTAAACAAATCTAGTAGATTCTATTTCTTACAAATATGGAAAAATGACCCCCACAAAGACCCTCATCTAGTGATGATGAACCTTTCAGCAAACCAGTGTCCAAACTGCAACTCAAAACCCAATTATTCATCACAAAACACTGAGAGTTTAGTTTTTAAAAAAACCTGTCATTCAAAGGAGCAACTTAATTCTCATGCTAAGAGAGAAAGTTTTGCCTGCCTGCTGCAGCACCCATGCATTAAGCTCAGCACCACTGCTGTAGAGTGTATAGACCAGTAGACCTGAAGCTGAATCTCACCAGGAAAGACAGAAAGTTAGGTGAATCAGTGTGGAGACCATTATTTTTATATTGCATCTCATACTGGATTCAATAAGTAAGGGCTCACATCTTAAATATGTCATCTTGCTGACTTGAACTCATTTCTCTATTTTTGTGGTTCATAACTGTCACATTGCACCAGGTGACTTTGTAATTTATTATCAAAGTGACATTATTTGTGTCATTATTTTGTATGCTTTATTTATTATACAAGTGACATAATCAGCTGAAAAGCTCATATTATGTTGTCTATTTTATTTTATTGTCTTTCTGATATAGGGTCTCGCTAAAAATTTCAGTCTGGTCTTGAGCTCACTTTGTAACTCGGGCTGGCCTTGAACTCACAACGATACTCCTGCTTCAGCCTCCCAAGCTTGTAGTTTAAATAGATTCAAAACCACACCTTTGTTCCTTAAGCTCAGTGTATGGTGTGCAAAAAAAAGGATCATTTCTGAGAAAGAAGCAGGCCACACTGCACAAGTAGCACTAAAAGTGGCAGAGTTCTCTGAAGCCACAAAAACAAGGACTGAGATGGGAGCCATTCCTAGAGAGATTCCCTCAAGATGTTATGAGGAAGGATTTCTGGGTTTGAGAGAACACACTTTCAAAATACAGTTGCATATCATAGCCATCTCAATAGACCATACCAAGTCTTTCTACCACAAAGGCAAGGAACTGTGCAAACATTCCATCCTCATTAACACAGAGTTGAAGAAAGTATTTTCTTGTGCTGCCCAATATGCCTGGAAAGACATATTCCATTGTTATTTGTAGCCATTTGGCTATTGATGAGGATATATGTTTATTAATCATGTGAAACTTCATTTTATACAAATGTACCTCATCCTTTTTTTGTGGTCCCCTAAGAGGGTAGCCATTCCTTGGAATCCACGGAGGGTTGATTCCAAAACTTCCTGCAAAAGTTTAAATCCACAGCAGCCTAAGTGCCTATATGAAGTTGTAGAAGATTTGTACTTGGCTTGGATCTATCTTTCTGTATCAATTCAGTGATGACTATATTACTTGGACTGCCTATTACAACCTACCTAAATGCCATGTGAGTTGTTATTATACTGTACTATCCTCAGGCATAATGAGCATGAAAACTTTGTCCATGTTCAGCACAGACAAAACAAAATTTCCAAGTTATGTCCATGCAGTATTTAATTAAATGTCTCTGGGTACAGAATCATAGATACAGAGAACTCCCCGTGCTTCTACCACCCAGGCACCCTATTGAAAATGCCTTTACCACCCAGTATCATAAAGAAAGAGTCTTCTTGATATACTTATAAGTGAAAGAAACCAGACCTACATGTGGAAATATTGCATAATCTCCCTAGTATAAGAACTCAAAAGAAGAAATAAAAATGGAAAGGTTTAACAGAGTGAAATGGAAAGCGAGAACTTAAGGATTAAACAACAAAGAAAGAGCAA
>PVKN010010161.1:7896-23045 GCA_004027915.1 Capromys pilorides
GAGAGAGAGAGAGAGAGAGAGAGAGAGAGAGAGAGAGAGAGAGAGAGAGAGAGGCAGCCAATGTGAGACAGAGATGGGCGGTGAGACAGACAGACACGGTGGTCCTGGGTTCAAAAGTCTACATTGCCCTAGTAACTGTTTAGAATTTTGGACATACCATTTGCAACCTTTGTCGTCAACAAGTATCAGTGACTTCATTAATTAAAAACAGACGTCAACCCACCTTAGCAACAGACACTCAAGCGGCTATTATTACCAACACTGAGTGGTTTGAGCAATCTTCTCATTAGCACCTCTAGTTCGTTTTTAAGGATATCATGAAACCTCTCTGGACTACATTAGTTTCTAATTTCACATTTATCTCGAAACGATCTTTCTTTGGAAGGAGGGTTCCGCTCTGGATTATTATCTTTTAAATCGGGGTGTGAATCCAACAGCCAGTGTCACTGCCATATGAGGGCTTCCGCCCAGCACCTGCTCCAGCGGCACCTTCGTGCAGCCGGTCCCGGGGAAGCTGTGGCCAGGCCACCTGTTCCCCAAAGCCCACAGCCCAGGCTCCTGGATTCTTTTTCGGACAGTCATTATTATTCTCCGTCCCGCCAGAACGTTGGTCAAAATTCTCCAGTGTTCTCGTACGCCTGGCACCATTCACGAACTGCGAAAACCTCGAAACTAACAAGGACGCAACCAGCAAGAGCCCCAGCGCAACCAGCCAGCGAGCTGCGCTGGGCGGTGCCTCCGAGTCGGTCTCTTCCCTGTGGGCGGAGTCGCGGGGCCCACGAGCCTAGGCCCCACCCCCCGAGCCTAGGCCCCGCCCCCAGGCCGTGCCCGGGAGACCGGCGGTGCTGCGGGCAGCCCAGAGGGGCGGGGCCTGCCGCAGGGGCGGGGCTTGTCGCACCGCAGTCCGGGGCGCGCTCGCGCTGCGGCGGGAGGTCTCATCACGTCCTGGCGTCGCGCGGCGCTCGCTGTGTCGCGGCTGTCCGGGCGCTGGGGTGTTTCAGCCGGGCAGCTCATTCGGGCGGCGGGCGCTGGAGGAGCCGCGGCCTCTGGGTACGCGGCGCGATGGGCGGGACGGGACCTGTGACGCGCGCGAGCGGGAGAGGGGGTTGTGCGGCCGATCGGAGGGGCGCACGGAAGGCAAGCCGCCTAGGCACTCGTGGGACTTGGGGACCCCGTCTCCCAGGGTCCACTCGAGCCGCTGGGACACCCCGCTGTGGGATGCTGGAGGACCCACACGAGCTATTGTGATTGCAGATGAACAGCGGCCGTGCGTTCGGACGCGAGCACGGATGTGCTTAATACGGAAGGCGTTTGCTGTGTGTCTGAAATTCTGGTTTAACTGGTCGTCCTTTAGTTGTATTTGTTAAATCTGGCCACCTACTCGCAGGGAGTAAAGGTGACAGGACCTGATAAATGGCCAAAGCTTTGAGGCTGGAGACCGTGGCATTCCTGTTGTCCCTGGCTGCGCCGTGGTCAGTGCTTTCCCTGAGGGGACCCAGCAGCTGGCGAGAGGCGCCTCTCGGTCCTGCCACTTGGCCTCTTAGTGGCAGCCAGCACTTCCACCCACCCCCGGCTTTGGAGTATCCTACTGCGTGGTCTAGGAGCTCTGGTGAAGTCTCCCGACCAAGCTAGAGAGCCTCCTCCAAGAGCCAGTCGCATTAGTGTCGCGCTTACTTCTTCTGTGGATGACCTCTCCTTAACAGGTGATGGATAGGTTTCACGAGTCTCAACCAGAAACTGGAGGGACTTTCAAAAATTAAATGTTTGGAAGGGAAGTGGGTAATTTTTTGGAATGCTGCTCCTGGATCGCTCATTACCCAAGGAAACATTTTCTTAAGGAAGTTCTACTAAACTGGTTACGTAGTAAATGCTGTAGTTGGGTGGTTTGAAGATGACGCTTAAGTACATGGCATCATAATTACTTATTTTCTTACTTGATAAACCAAGTAAACTGGATTGTGTCATCTAGATACTCTTCTTGGGCCCAGACTAGTGCTGCCTAACTCTTTGCTCTGTTAGCCTCAAGCTCAGCTTTTTTTCCTCCAAACTGTCTCTTCCTCTCAAGGTGACTGGACTTCCTCTGTTCCTAGCCTTTTTAAAGATAAGAACACAGGCCCTTTGTTTAAATGATATTCTTGGTAATACATTGAGAAAACAAGGAATAAGCTGTAGCAGAGGTTGTGTAGTTAGGATCTTCAGAATTTGTTGCAATACTTCTCTGACTCATCTTTGTTATACCCAAAGATAATGCTTTTACACATTCCTTATTCTAAGTGTGCATATCATTTATTAGTGTAATCCCAGCACTCAAAGAGACTGAGGCAGGAAGATTGCAAGTTTGAGTTCTACTTGGGCAGTTTTTTGAGATTGCATGTCAAATAAGGAGCTTGGGTTTGACTTTGGTAGAGTACCCTTGGGTTTGTTTCCTCAGTCTCAGGACTGATGGGTTTTAAAAATTTGATACCTGTAAAAAAATGAAATTAAATGAAGACATAGCTTCTGTATATAATATTAAAATTTAAAGGCAAAGAATAAAGGATTTGGAGGGTGCATTTCACTTTTATATCAAAATTGGAGTCCTTATAGGGCTGGCCAAATAGCTCAGCAGATTAAAGCACCTGCAGTCAGGGGTGTGCTGAGGTGGCAATTAAGACTGGGCATGGTGGCATGCACCTGTAATCCCAGCTTTTGGGAGGCTGTAAACAGGCACTAGGAATCCAATCTAGTAGTAAGACTCTGAACACCCTGTAGACTTTTCCCTAAAAAATAGAAAACAAAACAAAAACACCAAAACAACAAAATTGAAGTCTTTAAACATAATAAAGAAAATATTTTTTAAAATGTTTAAGCATTTAATTCATTATCTTATTCTCTTGGTACTTAGATATTTGAGTAATTCTCTTAAAGCATTTGAGAGATTAGTAATTTCACTCTACAGTTACTTTGCATCATGAAGTTTTTCCCAGTCCTACAGTGCAGTAAGTTCTGGCTGACTGAGGAAGATTAACACGCAGGGGAAAGAAAGGTTCTGGGAGTAAGTGAAGAGATTTGATGACACCAAACAGGTTAGGTCTTTAATGAATGTTTTCCTGATTAATCATTGCCTCCTTTTATAAGCTTCTAGCAGCTAGCTTTCAGATAATAATTACTGAGATGATGCAAGTCCCTAACCTAAGAAATTAATAGTGCCAAAACCAGATATTGGTGAATATTTACTATTTCCTATGTGTAAGACCCAGTTCTACTTTATGTATGTATCAATTCTGTTAACTTTTACAAAACCCTTTGAGATAGAAGTGATTATTTAACCCTCCCCTTTTTTTTTTTCTCTCATCCTGCTAGGTCTAGTCTTATTTTGTTGACTGCAAAATTTGGGAGCTATAGATTCATTGTAATTGATAAACTTCAGTTTAAAATCTTTTTTTACCCCCATGGTGCAGGAATTGAACCCAAGGCCCTTGGCCTCTCAGCTACATCCCTAACCCTTTTACTTTGAGGCAGGGACTGAAATGTAAGTTTCTCTTGCTGAACTCAAGCTTGTAGTCCTGCCTCAGGCTTCTGAGTATTGTGGGTTATGGGCGTGTGCTACCATACCCAGTTTAAAAATCTTTAACTCTTTGTAGGTCCCTTGCTTCACAGAGTGTTCATGGAGTGTTTGTGTGTTTTAAGAAGGAAATGAAAACCTTATTTTTAAATCAATGGTCACACTATCAGTAGAAAAATATTTATAATTTCATGGTTATGAATTTATCAACAGAAGGGTCCCATACTTTAAACATAGTTAATGAGATTTCATCTAATAAAAAACCTTGAGCCACTAATTGGGTAAACACAAGACCTTTTTGGTTTTAGTAAACAAATACTTTGTGAACTGCTATTTTGTATTGGTAAGTAAAATTTTCTGTTTTTGGTTTGGATATATTTGTATTTAAAAAGTTTCTTCATATGGGACTCAGATTAATTATGGCTTAATAAATGCCCTGACTTTTTAAATTCGTTTTAGGATGGGGAGCAGCACATCATCTTTGGAGAAGTCAGCAACTACACCTCTGAACCAGATCCAAGTGAGTAATGTGGGAGACTTAGGAAAACTTTTCTCTGTAGAAAATTGTTTTACATACTTAATATGCTTCCTCGTTGCCTAAACTTGATATAATTCACCAAATGAGAAGGATTTTTTTGATTGGCTCAAGCTGCCGTAAGGGCAGGTCTAGGGATGGAACCTCCAACCCCTGTGCCTGACTGGATTGCCCCTGCAGGTGCTTAAACCACTGAGCTAACCCGCAAGTCCCCAGTTCACCACATGAGTTGCTAAATTAATATTTAAATTCTCCTCTCAAGTAATCCATATGACAATGAAGGCCCATATCATTTTATTAGTTAATGTTTATGAGACTTAAAGGGATCTTTACTGCAAATTGGATCCAGAGGTTTACTACTGTTTTTCAGCATACTCACACCAAGTCTACCTACAATACATCAAGCTGTCCATAGCCAACAATACTGTCTGAATTTGGCCTGCACATTTGTTTACCGCCTCTGTACCCTAACAAAGAACCTAGGATGCAGTGGGTTTACTGAATGCTGATTGTTATTCCATAAACAATCCCCTTAGGGATACTGTATATATTTCCCTTTCCTCTGTCTTTCACTAGCAATCTTGGTTAATTCTGCCTCAGAAAATTCATACATACATGTTTTCTTTTCTTGCAGTCTCTTGGTCACACCTGTTTTTCTTTTATTGTTGTTTTTTTCCTCTTCCTTAACCACCTCCTACCACCACATATAATAGATTTCTGCCTTGTTCTGTGGCTGTATTACAGTGTAAGATCTTGTGTCAAATATGCAAGGGCCTGGCTTTGATCCATCACACTTCACACGTGATCTGCCTTTAGTTGAGGTAGCTGAACTTATAGCTCTTGAGTATAACAGTACTGTTGGGAACATTGTGGGGAATTACCTCCTGTAAGATAAAAATGCATTATGAAATATTTAGCAAGAATGAGCTTTAGAAAGGTGGGGTAAGGGTTCAAGAAACCTTGACACTGTCCTCGTGATTTCCACCATATCTTGGCATGTCTGTGTTAGTGTTTCACCCCATGGCAGCACCCAGCATTCTTGTCTTTACTTGTTTTTTTTTTTTTTTTTTTCTTGTCTTTACTTGTTGCTGGGGCAAATACCCGACACTCAAAATGAAGGAAGGAAAGGTTTATTTAGCTCACAGTTGCTGGAGGTTTCAGTCCATATTCGGCTGGCCCAAGGCTGAGTGGAACAGGGCAGAGGGCATCCAGTTCATGGCAGCAGAACAACCAATGGGAACAGAGAGTAACAGCCCTTTAAAAAGTCTCTTTGTGCTCAGTCACTCTGATGTGGGCCCATTGTGCCCTAAGGTGGAACCAATCATACCCCAGGATAGGCTCTTGATCCCACTCTAGGGAGGAGCCAATCATATCCTAGGCAGGCCCAGGTCATGCTCCAGGGAGGAACCAATTGTACCCCATCAGTACTAAAACACATAATCCTAGTGTATTATGACTCATGTCTCAAACTCTAGAAGTCCCCACCCCATGATTGCATGAGGCTTTGGGGGGACAACTAGACATACACCATAACACTCTGTAAAGTAAATGAGAGTCACATTGTACCTGTGACATGAGGTAGCAAACCATAACAGCTTTGCTGTTAGGCGACGGTTGGGTCAAATCCAAATATTATGAACTTTTCAGCTTCAGTATTTTCATTCATAAATGGATTAATTAATACATCTTTGGTATAGTTGACCTTCCCTGAGATTGACTTTTATTCCAAATATTAGTAGTAAACAGGAGGAAAATATAAAAGTAGATCATCTTGTAGATCAGTAGCCTGGAACTTAGGACTCTGCTGGTTCCAGGGGTAGGTGAAGTTTCTGAGACACTTTGGAAACTGTATTTTCTATTTTAGGCTGACATCTTGAAGGTTCTGCTACATTCCACCACATAAGAATAACCTAGACAGATGCCTGGGTGCTTGATTTATCCATTAAAAATGCATGTGGATGCCATACCTGTCTGTGGAAAAATTTCTCAAGGACCCAGACACCTATATATTTAGAAACAACAGCAACAACAAAAAAATCTTCATAGGCTGTGCAGATATGTCCCAAAGTCTCATGATCATTTGGCGTTGTGTTGAGAATAGTGTTGTATATATGAAAGTGTTTACAAGAGTTGAGTCTGTTATATTTATTTTTTATTACTACATGTCAGACACTATTTGTTATTGTTGTTGTTTTGTGACCAGCTGAGCCCACCTTCAGGGTAGGGCTGGCATAGCATGTGATCCTGGGGATTGGACAATGGTCCCTGTGCTTTGCCTAAGCTTGCCTAAGCAGGTACTTTAGACCACTGAGCTATCTTGCCAGCCCCTCAGGCACTATTTGTTATACTTCTGTTCATAATATTAATTTGAAATGAGAAATGTGAATTAATATCCATACCCTGCACGTATTAAAATAGATCATAGAAACTTTTATTAATTGTAATTTTCTTTTGTCTTGAAGAGTAAAAACAAAAGTGAGAAAAATAAAAGCAAACTTAGAAACAGGGTAACATACAAGAATACATATCAAGAATAGCTGATTGGGCTGGCGAGATGGTTCAGTGGTCTAAAGCGCCTGCTTAGGAAAGCTCAGGCAACTGCAGGGACTGCAGTTCGATCCCCGGCACCACATGCTACGCCAGCCCCCACCACCAGGGCAGGCTGAGCCAGCCACAAAATAAATAAAATAAAGAAACAAACACAACAAGCAAACAAATAAATAAATAAAAATTAAAAAAAAAAAAAGAATAGCTGATTAACAATGATTAATATATTACCTTTTTTATTGTCAGATCTGTTGCTTAAATTAACAGATACAGTTGTGGAAGATTAGAATATGATTGAATATTGCTTTAAGAAACTTTGAGCCCTAAATTATGAGACTCCAAAATTTATAGCCTTGAGCCAGGCATGATGGCGCACACCTGTAATCCCAGCACTTGGGAGACTGAGGCAGGAGGATTGGTGCGAGTCTGAGACCGGCCTGGGCTACAAGAATGAGTTCAAGACCAGCCAGAACTGCATAGCGAGACCCTGTCTCAAAAAAACAAAAAAACAAAAAAACAAAAACAAAAAAAAAAAAAATTGTAACCTTTCCACAAACCATCATTTCTTTCTAAAACATGATGTCCAAAATTAAAATGAGTTTTTGCTTTATTTCAGGAAACAGTTTCTGGTAATTGTGTGGTGATTTTCTCAAAAACATCGTGCTCTTACTGTGCAATGGCAAAGAAGATTTTCCATGACCTGAATGTTAATTACAAAGCAGTAGAATTGGACGTGCTTGAATATGGAAGCCAGTTTCAAGATGCTCTGTATGAAATGACTGGTGAAAGGACCGTGAGTATATCTCTAGCTGTACCACCGTTATGCTGCACAGTTGTGACTTGGTTCACCTAGAGTCTAGACCAGTGGTGGTGAACCTGTGGCGCACATGCTGCAGCCGCCATGCAAAGACCTCTCAGCTTGTGAGCCAAGTCATTCCCCACTGCCCCAGTGACTGAGCATCAGATAACAGTGCATACAGGGGTAGTGTTTTGACTTTGCAATAAATAGATGTTTTTGTTTTTGTTTTTTTTTTTGCGTGACCAGGGTTCAAACTCAGGACCTTGCACTTGCCAGGCAGACACTTGTGCCTCAGAGCTATCTCCCTAGCCCCTAAATAGATGGGTTTTGGAATGCATTTGGGTCCTCTATCTCTAAAAGGTTTGCCGTCACTGGTCTAGATGTTTCTGTTAGGAAATGTAAGCCAGACCTCTGAGGATCTTATATTGATAAAGAAATGGCAGATCTGGAAACCAGACTTTTGGAATAGGAATCAGCAGTTAATTCACATTTTTATTCTCACTGCATGTATATGTTTGACCAGGATGAGTGGGATAATGTAATAATCACTTGTCTATGGATTGTTTAAGTCCTTTTGAAGCTCCATGTGGTACAAAAGTGGTAGTCTTCTTTTTATTCAAACAGTACAAAACAGGGACCAGTCTCTGTTTGCTGTGGTAATAGAATGTTTTAGTGCTCTGTGTTTTATTTTCTTTACAGTTTTTATTTTTTCAGGACATATTTTTAATATGTAATGATTACATTCCTCATGGGGACCTGGCACATGCACAGAACACATCTTAAGTATTTTTTCATCCCCCTCTCCTTCCCCTCCCCCATCTCTCCCATTTGCAAAAGACTATCTTATTTCCCACTATCTTTTATTTTACTCTTCATTTATATTTTGGAAAAATATTTAAGCTTATGTATCTGATATTTCAATGAATAGTAATGGTGTCAAGATGTGACCATTTTCCTGCAAATATCTCCACTTTATCCGTATTGCTGGCAAGGTGGTACTCTGTTGTACATAAATATCACTCTTTTTTCATCCATTGTTGGCTGTATAGGCCACTTTGAAGATTTAGCTATGGTGAGTGCTGGGGAGATAGCTCAATAGAATAAGTGCCTGCCTGGCAAGTGCAGGGTCCTAAGTTTGAACAATCCCTAATACTGCAAAAAAAAAAAAAAAAAGAAAGATTTAGTTGTGATGAATTCTGCTGCTATTAATATGGATATACATGTATCACTGTCATATAATGTCTTCAACTTTTTTGGGAAGATACCTAGAGAGGCAATATCTAGGTTGAATGAAATTTCTAGTTTTAGCTTTTTTTTTCTGTAATTTATTTTAGTGAAGGGTCTACAGGGTGTTCAGGGTCTCATTAGTAGATCAGACTCATAGTGATCCCCTGTTTACAGCCTCACAAGGCCTGGGGTTGTAGGCGTGTGCCACCATGCCCAGTCTCAATTTCCCTCTCAGTGTGCCCTGGAGGGCGGGGCTGGCACAGCAGGCCCAGATCGAACCCTTGGCACCTGTGTCTGCTTGCATGTGCTTTAATCCACTGAGCTATTTGGCTGGCCCAGTTTTAGCTTTTTGAACAGCCTTCACACTGATTTCCAACATGGTTTACATTCTCACCAACAGTGTAGATGGAAGCCTTTTTAAAAATCATTTATTTATTTGGTACAGGGTATTGCTATGCAGCTCAGACTCACAGTGATCCTCCTGTCTCAACATTCCCAGTGCTGGGATCACAGTCCTGCACTACCATGCCTGGTGTTGGTGGCCTGTATGGTGTGCCTGGGGTTCCATGGCCAATGCAGCATTTGGTACCAGGGTTTGAACCTGGGTCCTTGTATTTGCCAGGCAGGCGCTTAGACTGCTGATCTATCTCCCCAGCCCATGTTTCCTTTTTTTCCTCATAGCCTTGCTAACCTATTGTTATTTAATTTCTTGATGATAGCCATTTTTTCTAAAATAAGGTGGGTCTCGGTGTTGTAATTTGCATTTCTTTAATGGCCAGAGATACTGAACTTATTTTCATGTATTTAATGGCTATTTGTACTGCTTCTTCAAAGAACTGTCTATTTCAATTCCCCGTATTTTTGATTGAGGCTTTTATTTTAGGGGGAAGATCTAATAGTTTTGAGTTAAAATGTTTTCCTATTTCACTCTTGGCTATCTCTTCACTCTGTTGGTTTTGTTTTTCTGTGCAGCATTTTAATTTGAGGTGATTCTGTTTAACTCTTGATGTTATTTGCACAATTGGAGTTCTGTTCAGGAAGTCATAGCTACACTTCTGTCTTCCTGAGTTTTACCTATTTTACCTTCTAGGAGATATTTGTTTTAACATTTAGGACTTCAATCTGTTTTAATTTGTTTAGTAGCTGGTGAGAGATAGGGATCTAGATTCAATATTCTGCGTGTGGCTAGCCAATTTTCCCAGTGCCATATGTTGGAAGAGGCTGTCTCTCCGCCGGCACATGTTTATGCCCTTTGTCAAAGATCAGATAATTGAATGTGCCTAGAATAGTTTCTGAAGCCTTTATTATTATTATTATTTTAAATTTATTTATGTTATGACTGGCTCAGTCTGCCCTGGGGGTGGAGCTGGCGCAACATGTAGTGCTGGGGATTGAACTGCGGTCCCGGTGGTTGCCTAAGCTTGTTTAAGCAGGTGCTTCAGACTGCTGAGTCATTTCGCTGGCCCTGCAGTCTCTGTTTTGTTCCATGGATCTGCATGTCTTTTTATTTCAGTACCAAGTGGCTATCACTGTAGCTTTGTAGTATACCTTGAAATCTGGGATTATGATGCCTTCTGCTTTGCTCATCACCTAGCATTATTTTGCTATTTTGAGCCTTCTGTTTCCATAAGGGTTGTAGGATTGTTTTCTCTTATTTCTTTGAGGAATGCTTTTGGTGTTTTGATTAAGATTGAATTAAATCTACATAGCAGTTTTCGAAGTGTGTCCCTTTTGACTGTATTCACTCTGTTTATCTAGGAATGGGATATCTTGCCAATGTATTTGGTTGCTACAGGTCTCACTATGCAGCTCAGACTCACAGTGATCCTGTTTTCAGCCTCCCTACCCCTGGGATTACAGGAGTGCACCACTAATCCAGGGGGCATGGTTGGCATGGCATGTGGTGCTGGGATCCAACTGCAGTCCCTGTGCTTGCTTAAGCTTGTCTAACCAGGCGTTTTAGTCTACTGTGCTATCCCACCAGCCCTGTTTCTTTCATTTTTTGATGTCCTGTTTGATCTTTTTTTTTTTAGAGAGCTATTTTTTTGTTGTTGTAGAGTTCTTTTACTTTCTTAATTTCTAGTATTTAATTTTTCTTGATGCTATTGTGAATGGTATTGTTTTCCTAACACCTTTCTTGATAAGTTCATTAAGGCATGCAGGAAAGCTGTTGATCTTATGTTTTTATATTCTTCTCCACTGCTGAATTTGTTTATTAATTCTAGGAGACTTCTGATAGAAATTTTTGGGCTTAAATGTAAAGGATCATGTCATGTGCAAATACTAATTTGACTTCTTTTTCTTGGTGTATCCATTTTATTTCTCTTTCCGAGTTGTTCTGTGTTTTGAGTGCTACATTGAACAAAATTAATGATAATGGCCATCCTTATCTTGTTCTTGAATTTAGAGGAAATGCTTTCAGCTTTTCCTTGTTTAGTATGTTAGCTATCGGTTTATCATAAGTGACTTCTGTCAGATTTATTAAGTCCTTCTCTATAGCTATTTTCTTCAGTTTTTTTCAAAAAATCATGACTGGATATTGGAATTTGTTGAAAGCCTTTTCTGTGCCTATTGAGAAGATCATGTGATTTTTTTTTTTTTTTTTTTTTTGGTCCTTGTTTTTCCTTATGTGATAACATGTATTGATTTATACATGTTGAAATATCCTTGCATTCCTGGGATGAAGCCTGCTTGGTCGTAAAGCGTGCTGCTTTTGATTATTTATTCCATTTTGTTTGCTGATATCTTGCCAAAGATTTACATCTATGTTCTTTATTTTTTTTCACTTCTTAAAACAAACATGAAACCATTTTTTATTTTTCAAACATAGCTACTCTATTGTAATCATTCTCTGAAAATTAGTAACAGCTAAGAGTTTCAAGTTACTTTTAACAATAACTAACAATACAAAAGTAAATGCAATTTTATATCTGGAAACATAAATTACATTTAAACACACACATAAAAACAGCAGGTTTATTTCTCATCTTCGAGCTGTTTCTTCACTGTCTTCTTTATCAAAAATTAATGGTTTGTCATAACCCATTAAATTGATATAGTCTTCAGGATTTGGAAAAAACACTGGATTAACTAATAGTGGTTTTGTTTTAGCATAAAATGTGGTACACACGTGTGCTGTCTGGAATCTTCACATCATTCTGGTGAAACACTGTGCTTGTTTCCGAAAGCACAGCATTGTAAGTAATGGCTTTGTAAGTGTCCATCACGGCCTCATGGTACAACCGAATGACATAGCCTTTTGTAAGAAAAGGAAGCAGCACTGGGGTGATCACTGTAAAGCTTCCTATACAGCCATAAAATAAGACTTGCAAAGGCAGACTTCCAAACACACTATTTTGTGAAAACAGGTACGGTAGATTTGTAAGGCTGAGCACACTTGTAGAATAAGAGAAACATTTCACACCAAATACCGCACGGGCCACATTTCCAATATAAATCAGTCTTCCATCTTCTGACTTGTTAAGCTGTGTATGTGAACACTGAACGCATCCTTTCCACCACGCAGGTATCTGCGCTTGCCTGGGCCTCGAGAGGAGGCGCACAGCTCCCCGAAGCCCCAGGCTACTGCCGCCTGCCCGCCCTGCTGGCCTGCTGCAAGAGGCTGCCTGCGGTGCTATGCAAAGCCAAGGTCGCCCACGAAACCGCCTTCTTCCAACTGGGCTGCAGTCCGGCTGTCCACGGCGCACCCAAGGCGGGAAGAAGCATTCTGTGGCTGAGACGTGGTGGAGGAGGGTTCACAGGCAAAAGCCAAGGGCATGGAGACCCGGCCGTGTGTGACCAGAGGATCCTGCTGTGCTCACGCCCCTTATGTTCTTTAAAGATGCATTTTATATCTGTGTTCTTTAAAACAATGGCCTGTAGCTCTCTCTTTTGCTTGGATCCTAGATTGTTTTGACTTTTAACTCCAGGAATGACTTTGGAAGTACTCTCAATTTCATTAAAAGTTTGAAGACCATTGATGATAGCTCTTCCAAAGTTGTAGAATTTAGTAGTGAATTCATGTGGACCTGGGCTTTCCTTAGCTGGTAGATTTATTACTGCATCAATTTTATTCCCTTTTATTGGGAAATATAATCTTCTTGGTTCAGTTCTGGTAATTCATGTGCATCTAGGAATCTATTGATTCTTCTCTGAATTTTCCAGATTATAGGAGTATAATTTTTTTAAAGTAGTTAATAATCTCCTGGATATTGGCAGCATCTGGAGAGATTTCACTTTTTATTTCAGATTGTACTGATTTGGGTCTTTACTGTTTTTGGTAAGATTGGCTATGGGCTTGTTAATTCTTGTTTTTTTAAAAAATCATTTATTTGTTACAAGGTCTTGCTAGGCAGCTGAGACTCATAGTGATTCTCCTGTCTCAGCGTCCCCAGCATGCACCACCATGCCTGGTTTAAATGGTTGGCATGGCCCACCTGCCCAGGGTTCCGGGCTGCACAGCATGCAGAACTAGGGATCAAATGCCAGTTGCACTTGCCAGGCAGGCTCTTAGACCCCTGAACTTTCTCCCCAGCCCTGTGTTAATTCTTTGAAACAGCTCTTCACTTCATTCTTAAAGTCTTAATTTTAGTAATTTTTTTTCCTTAGGATAGGGTCTACAGGATCTACAGGGTCTCACTATGTAGAATAGACTAATAGTGGTTCTCCTGTTTTCAGCCTCCCAAGTGCTAGGATTACAGGCACAAGCCACCATGCCCGGTCTCAATCACCCTCTCTGCGGGCCAGCACAGCACGCCCGGGATTTAACCCTAGTCACTATTCCCTGCCTAAGCAGGCGCTTTAGTCGACTAAGCTATCACAGGCCAGCCCTATTTTATTAATTTTTGATCTCTATAATTTCCTTGTACTAGCTTTGGTTTTGCTCCGGTTTTTCTACGACATTGAGGTGCATCATTGGGTTATTTAGATTCGTTTTGTTTTTCTGATGTGGGCATTCACAGCTGGAATTCACAGCTAGAGCTAGTCCTTTAGTCCTGTCTAGGACTGCTTTCATTGTCTCCCTATGTTGTGATACGGTGTACTGCCATTATCATTTGATTTTAGGAACTGTCTAATTTCTTTGATTTTTAAAAATATGTGTTTAACTATTTAGTAACGGATCTCACTATGCAGTGTAGGCTGGCCTTGAACTCAAGATGATTTTCCTGACTCAGCCTCCCAGGTATTATCACATGTAGCTCCTTGGTTTCTTCTGTGACCTATTAATTATTCTAAAGTATGGCGCTTATTTTCTATACATTTGCATAATTCTTGTGGTTTCTTTGGTATTGATTTCTAGTTTCATTACACTGGGTTCTGATAATATACATGGGATGATTTCAATTGTTTTGCATTTACTTTGGTATGTTTTGTGGGCTAGCAAGCACGTTACTTGTTTTGGAGAAAGCTCCATTTGACGCTGAGAAGAATGTATTCTGTTTGGTGGAGCACTCTGCAGATATCTATTAAGTTCATTTGTTTGAAGGTTGGATTCAGCTCTGGTATTTATTTTTTGTTTAATTGATCTATTTGTGATAGTGGGGTAGTGAGGTTTTCTGCTATACAGTAATTATATTGGTGTTCATCTCATCTTTTACATGTGGTAGTGTTTTATTAAGTTGGCTATGTTTACTTTATTTAGCTCACAGTTTATAGAGATTTCAGTCTATTACTGGCTGGTGCTAAGGCAGGGTGGCATCACACAGTTCATGGTGGGCAGAAGGCAGCAAATGCAACAAGGGACTTAACAGTATTTTATCTTATCCAGACTACTTAGAGTGGGTTGCACTCACACTTTTCATCCTAGAGCCCTTGAGACCAGTGTTGCAGTAAGAATCAATTCTAGTGTCACACACTATAAATCCAGCCACTCTGAAAAAGCCCCATCTATGACTGGAGGCTCTGGGGAGACATCTAGACACAAGTATAACACAGTGTATACCATAGTGATAAATATGAAGGGGTTTAGAATCAGATTGTCTTGAATCTTAGCTCTGCAATTTATTATTGTATCTTGGGCAAGTTACTCTTCCTCATTTCCCTCTAAAAATAGTACTTTGTGTGAAAGTCAATTATGTAAAATCAGTTTCTACTTCTGATAGGCCTAATTTAATTTTGCTTATCCCACAGGTTCCAAGAATATTTGTGAATGGAATTTTTATTGGAGGTGCAACTGACACTCACAGACTTCACAAAGAAGGGAAACTGCTTCCACTGGTTCATCAGTGTTACTTAAAAAAAAGTAAGAGGAAAGAAGTTCAGTGACTTAGGGACTCTGACTAGTAAATGTCAGTTAAAGTGATGATACCTGATAATGTCTTTTAAATGTTAACTTAATTAAGTGAATTATCTTCATGACAATTAACAATAATGAACAATAAATTGCTGCAGAAACCTCATTTTTCTATTTGCCAATTCTTGAGCGTAAGACCGTATTTACAACTGAAGAGATGGTATTACATGGAAACATGAGGGAAGAATGTGTTTTATTGCAATTT
>PVKN010010162.1:0-22942 GCA_004027915.1 Capromys pilorides
CTCTCTTTCCCCTCTCTCCCTCCCTCCCTCACAGGGCCCTGGAGAGGTCAACCCAGCTGGCAGCTGTCAAAAGCTGGGCAGAAGCCTGGGCCAGGCAGGGAGCCAAGGAGGCAGAGCTGGGGCACTACTGTCCCCTGCCACCTCCAGCCAGGCAGCCCCCGTGCTGCTATGTCTGGGCACCTTGGGCAGGGCTCCCAGGCTGGCCAAACTCAGCAGTGTCCCTGTCCTCCCAAAAGGCCGGGTTTCAGCAAGGATAAGCTATGTCTCTCTGTCGAGGGAGCATCCTCACCTCTCCCTGCCACTGCCACCATCACAGGGCCAGCCATCCTGAGGAGTTGGGCCTCCTTTAAAGGGACCTGGACCACACCCCCTACACCAGAAGGCCACTGTGCTGCCTCTGTGGTGGCTCCTCCCAGGCCTACATCTGAGCCAAAGGGGATTCTCCAAGCCACAAACCGAGCCCCATGCAGTCCTTACTGGAAACTTTGAGAGTTCCTAGAGCCCTGTGCAATCCCCTAGGACACCCAAGGGACCAGCTCTGCATCTCCCCTTCACTGTCCTCTCATGATGCTCTATCCAGACAGGCCTGCCAACCCTGGCCATTCCAGAACTTTCTTTCCTCCAGATCAATTCTGTCCTGCAAGCCTCAGGCCCTCCCAAAAGGCAGCAGTGTGGAAGTAACCAACCAGTGTCAGCCTCCCTGTCCCACAGGAGCGCAGGAGGGGGCACTTCTGTCTCCCTGTCCTGAGCTTAAATGCACATAACTTGACACAAGAAGAAGCTGGACAAATAGGAATGAATCAACCAACCAGTAGCCAGGACTAAGGGCCAGAATGCATGCCTTCCCCTCAAAACACCAGCACTCACATGTCCCCTTATTATGGTTTGTGTCTAGATGTCCATCCCCACAGTCTCGGACTTTTTCAGAGGTAGCTGGACCTAGGGCATGCAATGCTGAGGTACAGTGTGTGTGTGTGTGTGTCTGTGTGTTTACTTAATCAGTCCACTGATTGGTTAGGCACTGCCATAATCCCAGTAGCCTAGCTAAGAATATAAAAGCTGCATGAAGAAGCTGCTAATGTCCCTTGCTTGCTTCTGTCTGCCGCGCACTGTTTCTCCTCTGCAATGCCCCTGTACTGTGCCACCCTACCTTGGAGCCAGCCAACTGTGGACTCAAATCTCTATGAACTGTGAGTGCACACCTGTAATCCCAGCACTTGGGCCTGGGCTACAAAAGTGAGCTCAAGGCCAGCCTGAACTGCCTAGAGAGACCTTGTCTCAAAAAGACTAAATAAATAAATAAACAAACAAACAAACCAACCTCTCCCCCTTAACTTGGAGTATTGAGTATTTCTTCTTGGCAATGAGAGACTAAGGCCTCCCTCCACCCCCTACTGCCACACATTGATCTCTAATGAGGTCCCTGCCCCCACCCCAACCCATAACCTCCCTTGATCCACATCACCAATACCTCAGTCCTCATTCATAAAGGTCAGAGGATACCATGAGTGTGCTGAGTGTGGGAAAGAGACTGGCATGATAAGGGGAGTCTCTGTGCACTGCACACCACACACGCAGAGTCTCAGTTACTTTTCGTGTTATTGCAACAAAATATTTGACACCCAAGGTCAAAGGAATAAAGGTTTATTTAGCTTGCAGTTTTGGCAGTTTGCAGAGGTTTCAGTCCATAATCAGTTGGCTCTAAGAAGGACACACATGGCAAAAGGATAACAGTTCACAGAAGCAGAAGACAGTAAAAATGAGAGAGAGAGAGAGAGAGAGAGAGAGAGAGAGAGAGAGAGAGCCCTTTCTGCTTTCTGCACCTTTTATCTTATCCTGACTTCTGGGATTAGAGTGGTGCCAATCCAATCAGTAGACTGATCCCAGTAATCACCCACCCTTAATCCCAGCCCCCATAATCCTAGCACTAAACCATAAATCCATCACAAACTCTATATTCAGCTACCTCTGAAAAAGGTCCATCTAAAAGTGCATGAGGCTTTGGGGGGATGTCTAAACACAAACTATAACATTCCACCCCCGGCCCCCCCTAAAGACTCATGTACATTCTTTTATCCAAAAGACATTTAGTCCATCTCTAAGAGTTACCAAAGGCCTAACAGTTTCAACATTGCAGAAAAGTCCATGTCCAAGGTCACCTCTGAGATTTAAGACAAACTCTTAGCTGTGAACCCCTGTACAAACACTTCCAACACTCAGTGGCATGAGATAGACATTTCCATTTCAATGGTTACAAACAGGAAGATACAAAGGAGTGGGACAAAAGCAAGTCCAAAACTCAGCAGGGTCAAACACTAGGTCCTGTATTTCCATGTGCAGCATCTGAGGCAAGATGTGAACTCCAAAAGGTTTGGGTGGCTCTGTCCCTAGAGCACTTCCAGTGAGTGTAGCTGTGCTCTCATGGCTTCTCCTTTGGGTCCGCTTGGTTCCCTTTGTGCAGTTTTCCTCAGATAGCTACATTCCCGAATTCACACTTCTTGGGTCTCCACTATAACTTTGGCCTCTGTCTTAGTCACTTTTTACTCATTGCTGGGACAAATACCCGACACTCAAAATGAAGGAAGGAAAGGTTTATTTAGCTCACAGTTGCTGGAGGTATCAGTCCATATTCAGCTGGCCCAAGGCTGAGTGGAACAGGGCAGAGAGCATCCAGTTCATGTCAGCGGAATAGCAACAACTGTGACAGAGGCAACAAACCAAACAGGGCGCAGAGAACAACAGCCTGAGTCTGTCTCTCTGTCTCTCTATATTACATTCAGGCTCTCTGCCTCAACCTATCCACCATAGGCCACACAAAAAATCCCAGCCATACTCAGACCAATAACCCCATCAGTACTAAAACACGTAATCCCAGTGGATCAAGAGTCAAGTAATCCCAGCAGTACTCAGACCCATAGGCCCATCAGTGCTAAAACACATAATCCCAGTGGATCATGACTAAAGTCTCAAACTCTAGAAGTCCCCACCCCATGATTGCATGAGGCTTTGGGGGGGACAACTAGACAAAAACCATAACAGCCTCACACTCACATCTCCACACACTAACCTCTCAAGGGCACACTACCTAGCCTCCCCAGGCCTTCTGGAATCTTGGAGGAAGCCTCTCTGAACCCATAACTCTTCCATTCTGTGTGCACCTAAAACCAGTAAGACATGGATAATGTCAAGGTCTGCTGCCAATTGCAGCAGTAGTTGGTTCTCTCTCTCTCTCTCCCTCTCTCTCTCTCTCTCCTGTAGGGGTCCAGTGCCTAGATCACTGGGCACTCTGAATCCAATTCTAAAAAACAAATTCTCTATGTTGCTGTTATTCTGGAACATGATGCAACTGTCAACATACTGGAATGTGGTGTATTTGGTTTTCTTCTCAAAGCAAATTATTTCACTCTTGCAATTTTGAGGCTGCAAAGGGTGAAGTCTTGCTGCTTCTTGTGGGGTCTTCTGCTGTCTTTTGTATCCTGTTTCTTTTCAGCAATCAAGATCTCTTCTGCTCTTTTTCCAATTCATTGCTTTATTGGATCTTCCTTTCTACCCAAACTCACAATATTTTAAATCCTTATACCAGTCTCTTTGCTCTCGTTCTCAATATAAATTTGTCTTAAAAGAAAAACAAAACAGTAGCTATGCCATTGCCTCAACATTAGACTCATTGAAATTTCTCCTACCAGATTAATTAGTCTGCTTCACCTAATCTCAGTTTTAGACAAATATCTAGACACAAGAAAAATGTATACAAACTTTTTGCCTATCCATAACACACACCACCTGGAGTTCAACAGCCAATGCAGTTGGCATAAACCAGCATAAACCTCCTGAGCATGGTATTTACTAGAAGGATTTCTGTCAGCTTTTTCTGACCAGAATTTCCCATACAGAGCAGCGTAAGGCCAGCTCTACTTTTCCATCCAGCATCTCCAAACCTTTCCAAATACTTCCCACAAGCCATTCCTAAGACTTCTGAACCACATGGTCAGGTATAGATAGGCACAGACACAATGCCACTCCTGGTACTAAATTCTATCTTAGTTACTTTTCTTGAGTTCCTGAGACAAAATAGAAGGTTAAAGGAAGAAGGTTTTATTTAGCTCACAGTTTTCAGAAGTTTCAGTCCATAATCAGCTGACTCAAAGGCATGGTGACACATAGCAGAGAGACAACAGTTCATGGCAGCAGAAGACAGAGACAGAGAGACACAGAAAGACAGAGAGATCTTTCTGTAACTTTTATCTTATTCAGACTGCTGAGATTAGGTTAGTGTCAATCCATTAAGTGGACTGATTCCAATAATCACCCACTCCTAATCCCAGCTTGAGCCACGACTCAATCACGAAGTCTAGGTTCGTCTACCTCTGAAAAAATCCCCATCTAAAAGTACACGAGGCTTTAGGGGACATCTATAAACCATAGAACACACAAATACATGCATACGTGCACACAAGATCTTAAGCTTACCAGGTCTTTAGATGAAGCAGGAGTCCCTGACAGAGAGGGGACCTAAGGGCAGGGTCTGAGAAGATGATTCTGTTCCTTGGTGCATTCAGAGCCTTCAAATTGAAGCTTTCTGGAGGCCATTACTAATGTGGCTGGTGTTACCAGAGGACGACAGGCCACTTCTGTGGCCCCCTTTGCCTATAGGAAAAAGGCCACATGTTGTTTGTGAAGTCCATTTTCTAATTTGATATCCCTGATGTTTGTGCTCTGGTCCTTTCCAACTGCCCCATCCCCACCCCATTTTTTTTTTTTTTTTTTTTTTGGCCTTCCTGCTTCTGCAGTTTTCTCATGGAATGCCCCCCAACAGTGCCTACTGCATCTGCCACATCTTCTCAGACCAAACCAGCCCCTCTGTATCCCTGCCTTCACCAAGGGTGGAAGAGCCCTTCCCTCCCTGGGAGGGTTCTGTTTACAATGAAAGCCACTATGATTGCTAGCACAGAACTGTTCCTCAAGAAATGAAAGTTATAACAACCACACCCTGACTGATTCATCCAGTCCCCATCATAGCCATTGTGGGGCTGTCAGCATCTTCACTCCACAAAGGAGAAACTGAGACACAGAGAGGGAAGCATTGTGTCCAGGTGGGCATTAGACAAGGGTCTGAGCCTGACCACAGACCCCACTAATGCATCCAGGTACATAATCACACCTGCACATTCACTTACATCATCTGTTGCCCAGTGCAGGCCTGGCTCACATACGGCTGGTCACAGCAGTCACAGCTGTTCCAGGAGCCCCTAAGGTCAAGTCTGGTGGCCAAATGATGCCACTCATCTGCATGTCCTCAGATGACTTTGTGCACAAAGTGCAAGACTAGGACTAAGTAGATGGGACAGCACACAGCTACCCACTAGGACACTCACCAATGATGACCCTGCCTGCTGTAGCCATGACATGTTGTTGGGGACTTCAGAAAACTGAGGCCTGAGGGGTGAAACAACTCTGGCACAAAGCTTTGGAGACACCAGCACCCAGCCTTCCCTTAGAGAACTAGAGATCCCCCCATTCCCCATGCAGCTCAGTAACTAGAGGTCCCAGCTCTTTGGTAACCCCATCCCTCGATGAAGGGCACCCTCTGACAGTGTTCTCAGCCCCACACCCACCCTGCAGCTGGCCAGCAAGAGCCCAGGAAGGAAGCTGGGAGAAGGCCAGCCACTGCGGCCCATAACTCAGGGCCGTGCATACCAGGCTCTGAAGAGACACATGTTGTCTTTTGTTCCCCGCTACCCAAGCTTAATCAGTCCCTGAAAGCCTTAATTTTATAAGTCACACAGTATTATGGGCTGTGTCTAGATTCTCCCCCCGCCCCCCCCGCAAAGCTTCATGCTGTAGGGATTTTTCAGAAGTGGCTGGATCTAGAGCATGTGAAGCTGGAATTGATTCATGGTGCAGTGCTAGGCTCAAAGGCCTTAGGATTAAGGATGTTAGTGCTACCCACCCTAAGTATCCCAGAGAAAATATACAAACGGAAAGAGCTGAGGTTGTCCCTTATTGCTTTGCTACCTTCTGCCAGGCATGAGCAATTTCTCCTCTGTGATGCCACCCTGCTCTGGAGCCAGTCCATTATGAACTGAAACCTTACAAACCATGAGCTAAATAAACCCTTGCTCCTTTAACCTTGGGTGTTAGGTATTTTGTCTTAGCAATGCAAGAAGTAACTAAGAAACATGGATACCAGGCAGGGTTAGGTCTACTGAGTAGCTTGGGGGTGGCACAGAGTCCCAGAGAGGCAGCCAGCTGAGGAAGGCTCTGACCCCAGGAAGGTCCAGGACGAAACTATCTTCTAGGGAGAGCTCCCTGAGTCTCTATGAAGGATACCTGTGCAAAGCTATGGATTCTCCCCAAATCAGTGACAGCTTCAAGAAGATATGGATCTGATAAGATGAATTACTATGAGAAAAGACCGTCTTCATATCTGACCCAAAGCCTCCCAAGGACCAGGCTGTGCTGGCTCTCAGAGGGTGGGGACCATGTTCCCTCATTTCACCATAGGATTAGGTCAACCTTGCAACAGAGCTAGGAGACCTCCGTTAGCTGTGGTGGTTGGCTCGCCTCTCTCACACTAGAGGATCCTTGATCCATGGTCTCTCCATAAAGTCAGCCTCACCCAACACATGACCTGGATGGTAAGGCAGAGGCTTGAGGCTGCCCATTACCTGGGGGCCGGTGGGACCCACCTGTGTTGGGCTAGGGAGGGTTAAGGGACTCCCAAAAGCCACAGTTCCCAGGGCACATCCTTGTGACTCCCCACAGCTCTGCCTGCTGGCAGTGCTGGGCTGGCCTCTGATGGGTTCCAGCTGACAGCTGGGCCTCCTCCATTCTTACCCTGGGGCAGCGGTGTCCTGTAATGACCCCGCTGGTTCCCCTTAGCCACTCAGAACAAGGATGGTTGGCATCAGGCTGTACCATATGGGGCAAAATGCAGAGCACAAGGGGTGCAGGAGGGGATGTGCGGACAGTGGGATGTTCAGGACAGGGAGATGGGGCTGCCCCAATACATGGGCCTTGCTGCAGGGGCTCCCCAGCCTGGAAAGCTTCCCTACCATGTGTCACCCCACCACTTGTACAGCAGAGACAGAGGGTGACACCGCAATGAGGGACACTGGCCCAGTATTCCAGACAGCATGGACTCTGGTTCCCAAACTCCAGCTTCTACCACGGTCCCGTCCTTACCCTGGAAGCTCCCCGTCCTTCTCTGTGCCCTGGACACCGTGGACACCTTTATCTCCTGTCCCCTTAGCTTCCTAGTTGAACAAAGAGCCAAAATGGGCACCAAGACTTGTTTTTGGCTCCCTGCTTCCAGCCCCTCCCAGAGGACGAGCAGCTCAGGCAGTCTCCAGAGGTGGATGTAGCACCGAGGAGCTCAAACCTGAGAATCTGATAATAGCACACGCTGCTTCCCTGGCCCCAGCAAAGACTCCTGTGCAACCTGCTCAGCCTATACCCAGGTTGTGCCAGTCAGTGGTCACAGAGCAGTGAGTGACAAAAGACAAGACGCTTCCGTGCTCCGCTTGCTCCACCCAAAATCTCCTGAAAACTCAGAAATAGTATGGGGGATGAGGGCCTGACTGTTCACATCTGTTCCACCTCTGCCAGGCTCCTCCCCAGACTGCAGAAACAAGAAGAGCTATAAACACATGACCAGGGTTCTCTGCTGCACTGAGGGTCCCCACTGAGTTGGGCATCAACAGAGCACCAGGCTCCCACAGCTCCAGGGCTCACTGGGCCAGACACACACATACAGCAGCTGGCACTGCCCTACAGAGTCCTGCAGAGGGGTGATGGCAACGGTGATGACCGTCCCTCCCCTAGTGTGAGGAAGTGGGTGGCAAGAGGGTGGCAGCTTCCAGTGGCACCGCAGGGAGCTCCCGGTGCTGGTGATCTCCAGGCATCAGCTCTGATCAGTCCACAGTGATAGCCACGGCCCCCACCTATGGGACAGTGCTGGGATCAGCCAGTGCGGTGGAACAGGCTGTGTGGACACTCACCTGCCTGTGAGGGAAAGGAGCTGAGGCGCTTCCTAGGTGCTTGGAGCGGCCTAGGCCTTACACAGCTATGGACTCAAGTCAGCTACAGAGCCATGGTGCTCCTACAGATCCCAACACTGCCCACCAATCACCCTGATCTGTCCAATTCTCCAAGCTGAAGTGAGTCCCCAGCTCTCCCAGGGAGAATCCCCTGTCCATGCGGCTCCTGCCTCCAACAATGCTGGCTATGCACAAGCACTGGACTGGATAAGCCAGCGATAGGTGGAGAATGCTGGGATTGCTCAGGATGACCTCAGGGGCAGGCCACAGCGTCCCTCTCCCGTCCTCACCTCCTGCCCAGCCCCCCACAGACACCTCTGCTGACACCAACTTTGGCCTCCCAAAGTTCCAGAAAGCTACATACAATGGGATACTCTGCATCCCTCTGAGTCACCACCCCACCCAACCCAGTGTTCCCCACTGCTCACCACTCTCTGGGGGTTCCCAGGCTCCCCATGAGGGGGTCATCCTCCCTAAACCACAGCAGTGAGGGAGAGTGGTGAATCCTTTCCCAGAGAAGAAAACCAGCCCCCGGCACCCTACTCTGGCTCTTCCTCTGCCACCACAGCTCATGCTAAGGGGAACCAGATGGTGTGGTTAATCCATCAGGGTGCTGTGGCAGGCTCTATCCTCATTAAGGCTGGCGGGGGGACAGAAAGTGATTTACAGGGTCAGCAGCAGCAGCACGGAGGTAGGAGGCCTGTGGCCTACAGCTCAGGACATGAGGCTTGGGATGAGATCAGGCCACAAACCAAAGCTTCTCCTTCTGCCTAATATGGGGCATTGGACCCAGCAGTGGTACCTGGGGGTCTAGACACTCACAGCTGGAGAAAGGGGACTTAAGCAGAGAGGTGAGAGGCTGCAGGAGGTGACAGCTACAGAGGAGGCAAAGGCACTCAAGATGGGGAGACAGGAGTGGCTGGGGTTAGGAAGTCCCCAGAGACCAGGCCCAGTCCCAGGCCTCCCACAGAGGTCTCTCGCCATGCCTTCCCGTCCCTAGGGACCTTGTACCTTAGAGAGGTCAGGGTTAGGAGCCAGGCTATCAGGGTAGCCTGCCAGTCATCAGCTATATGAGCCTGGGCAGCTGCTTCAGATGCTCTGTGCCTCAGTTTCCCCGCCTATAAAGCAGAGTAGCATCTTGTCTTGAGCACTGCATTCATTAGCGGCCTTAGGGCAGCATCAGGCACACACAGCCATGCATGCAGGTTAGGCGATCACTAAGGCAAGGGGCCCATGCTGGAGTCTTGGGAGACTCCCACCCCGCCCTATCACCATCTTCTTGACACTACCCACATCACCTCACAATTATGGGGGTGGGGGGCGAGGCTCTATCCCTACCCTGAGGTAGATGACCCAGCACAGTTGAGGACAATCATCATTGCATGCTCTGCCCCATCTTATGAAGTCTGCAAGTTGAATGTCACTATCCCATTATGCAGAGAAGGCTGAGGGCAGTGACACCCCATGAGCAAGCAGACAGGCTGAGTCTGAGCTCAGGACTAGTAAGTCCTCTAGAATTCAAGCTCTGATCTCAACGCAGAGTGTGACCCTTGGCTATTGATGCCACTAACACATCTTTTTAAAATGCAGGTCCTCCCCAGACCTAGAGAAGCAGCTTTGTGCCCGGGACCCAAGAGTCCACTGGAATAAGACGGCCCTGGCCCTGGCCCCCCTCTGAGTGCACAGCCCTATCACACTCCAAGGATCCCCTTGGAGGAGAAAGGAGGCACAGTCACTGTGAGGCCATGGCTGAGCATGGCTTCTGTGCCCCTTAGGGCCCCAAGCCACTCATACTCTTCCCTGGAATCTGGGGCTCCAGATGAACGTGTGATGAGAAGAAAGGAAACCTCTACACTGGGTGGGGTGGCCAGAGTGCACAAGGAGCCTAGGGGGTCCACTGCCTGTATCCATTGGGGTGCAAGGGAAGCACAAGGAGCTCATGCCTTGAGTGACACCCGGTGGCTCTGTCAACTGGGGGCAGAAGACCAGGCTTGGGAGCAGGGGAAAATTTTAGACTGCCCTCTGCAACTTCAGTGGAAAGGGACACTCTGTCCACTAGAACATCTGTCCCAGACCCTGGGTATGACAGAGCCACTCAGATTCCTGAAGTATGGAGCACATGTGCTGGTCCCTGGTGGAGTTTGAAGAGGTACACAGCACATCACACCTGGCATGGCCCAACCGGCAGGCAGCGTGCTGGCTTGTAGGTGAGCTGTCTCCCTCCAAGAGTCTTTGTGAGTAGGGGAGGGGCTACCAGGAGGACACAGCCCTAGACCTGCCACAGGTCCCGCCTTGTCCTGACCCAGCCAGAGTTGGCTGCAGAGAGGGAGGGAGAGATGAACACAGAGGCCTGGGCCAACTGAATCAGAGCATTGGGTCCAGGAGGTCTGCAGGCTTGAAACCACGGGCCCCTGTTGCTTCCAGATGTGGAGCCGAGTTGGGAGTATAGGGGAGGGAGCAAGAGACAGAATAGCCACCATGGACCTACCTCACTGTGCTAATCTCAATCCCAGATGGCACCCAGCCTCCTAAAGCCAGGTCCCATAGAGTAGAGCTCGGAATCTGAGCGGGGACACCTCTTGCTCCTGAGATTTCACAGTCACATCACAGACATGTTCACCACTCAGAACTCCAACCCCCCAGTTTCCTCCTTGCTCCCTTGCAGGACCCACTGCTCTACCCCACTCCATCTCAGATGTCAATCACTGCCCCAGAGCCTCCCCTACCACCACATGCTCCGAATCTCCACCCCAGCCCTCCTAGAACTGTGAATTTGGTGGTGGACAGACAGGTCCTAGTAGTCTGCAGAGAAGTTCCATTTCTGAGGTGTCGCCTGTGCCAGAAGCCTGGGATAAGGTCTTGCCCATGCAAGCAGGAGATAGTCAGGCATGCAAGTTGCTTCCGGTTCACAGCCACCAGGATGGACCAAAAGGGTGCTGTGGGGAACTGCCATTGAAATGGCATCTTGTGGATATGGTATGCACAGGCATGTGGGTGTGTCCAGCTGGGCAGGAGCTCACCTGAGATGTCAGACCTCATCTAGGTTAAATCCTTGGAATATTCTTCCAGACCCCCTTGAATTCTCTCAGCATATATAGATTTTATTCCCTTTGGTTTAATTCCTTTTATTTCTGTACTGTTTGCTCAGCCTCCCTTCCCTCCACCAAATGAATGAAATAAATAAGTGAATAAATGCATGAGTGAGTGAATGGGTGAATGAATGAATGAATGAATGAGTGGCTGAATGAAGGATGGGATGGAAACATGCACCCCTGCCACACCTTCACCCCCAACATAATCTGCAAGTGCTTTGAGCTCGAGACTCAAGACCAACTCCTGAGTGATCCCCAGGCAGAGCCCAAGCAGCAGGGCAGGAATTGAGGGGGCCTCCAGCCTGACCTCTGCTTTTCCTGTTCACCCTCTATCTCTGGCCGGAACTCCGGAGGGCAGAGGTTATGTCTGGGCCATCGCCAGCACGCCCCACCACTGGCTACCAGCTGTGACTCAGGAAGCATGAGCCTGTGCTCTTGGCCAGGGCCCAGCAGATGCTACGTAATGTCACTAACCACAGCGAGGAAGCAGCCGTGACCGCACTTACGCGCAGAGCCCCTCCCCCACCAGGCCAGTGGGGCAGTGACCTTACCCTGGGGATCAGTGGCAGCAAGGACAATCCTGCTCAGAGGCAGGGGCATGACCTCAGCGGCCCCACTCCTCCTTGGGAACTGGCTGCCCAGTGCCATCCTCTTCCCCACCAAGCAGCCCTTCAACCTCCATGGCCTCAGGAGCTGGACAGAGATAGAGGAAGTGCTACAGGTCGCCCTGCGTCTGCCCTTCCCCTGCACTTCAGCTCAGATGCTGGGGAAAGTGGCGCCCAGGGATGTGGCCACTGTGGCTGGTGGCTGGCGCCAGTAGAAATCCCCAAGCCCGTCAGCAGACCCTGTCCAGACGTGCCCGCTGCCCTTGGCACTGAGTCAGTACTGGGAGACACCTGTGACCCGCCACACCCCAGCCTGCCCTCTCTGTGCGCCGCCCCCTTTGGCCTGGCTAAGTGCTGTTCCTCCCATCCAACCACCATGAGAGCCTGGGGGAAAAAAGCCCAGGCACCAGGCCCACAGCCCAGCTGGGTGTCCTTAGACAAATGACCCAGCCTCTCTGGGCCTCAATTTCCCCAACTGTAAAATAGGGCCAAGACCAGCCACCTACGGGGCTGTTGTGAGGATAAGCAGGTACACAGCTTAGCTCTGCAGAGGACAGACAGCAGCCAAGGGCAGCCAGGCTTGGCCCTGTGGTGCCACCATTAACAGCTCCCAGGAAGAAAGGCCAGTGTTGGGAAACTGAGGGCTCTGTGAAGTGACAGAACCAGGGCTGCAGGAGGCGGGGAGCTGCCAAAGCCCTGTGCACTCTCTTCTACTGCATCTAACAGGAGCAAAGGGGACTTTGTGACAATCACTGACTCCCGCAACCATTTTTCATTCTTTTCCAAATTTTAACTGGAGGCCCATGAAATAATGCCGTGTTACTGAGCTTCCCAGGAAGCTTTGTATGTGTGTGTGTGTGTGTGTGTGTGTGTGTGTGCGCGCGCGTGCGTGTGTGCATGCGCGCGCATGCGTAGGTGGGTCAATGGCTAAGTTCTGGCCAATGGGCTATAAGAGGTGTGGGTAGCTTCCGTGAAGTTCCTTCAAGAGAAGGGACACTCTCTCCAGGTTCTCTTTCTCCTTCTTGTGGCCTGGAGCTCCAGCAGCCCTACTGGGCAACAAGACGACCTTAGAAAAGGAGATCACTCGTGTAAGATAGAAGGAACTTGGGTCTCTGAAGATGTAGCCTCCAGATCATCCAGAAGGTTCACCCCCAGAGATCAAGTATGGAAGCGGAAAGTGCACGGCTACCTTATATAACAGACAGTGGCTTCCTCTCTGGGAGACCTGTTAAGGCATGTGTGGCGGTGTGGGGAGGGATGGATGAGGTGCCTGGACACTAAGAGTGGTCAGCAAGGGGCTCTCTATCAGGAAAACTTCCCTTTGCATGACAGAGGACTAGGAGGAGTGTGCTAGGAGGACTTAGCCCTAGGAGGAGCTGGGGATGGACGGAGGGAAGGAAAGCAGGCAGGAAGGCAGGGAAGAAAGGAGAAAGGGGAAAAGGAAGGATGGGTGGATGAATGGATGGGTATGTAAATGGATACGTAGATGGGTGGCTGCATAGGTTAAAGAAGGGAAGGAAAACACAGGGAAGGAAAGAAGGAATGCTATTGGGAGGTAGGGCCAGGTAGCAGGAGACAGGTCACTGGGGTGTGACCTAGAAGGGTAGATTCTGATCCCCAGCTCCTCCTGCTTCCTGGCCACCATGACATGAGCAGCTTCCTGTGCCTTTCCACCCAGCTGCTTCTGCCTTGGAGCCAGAAGCCATGATCTGGGTCCCCCAGAACCAAGAACAACGGTGGAGTGTCTCCCCGTTCCAGTTGTAAGCATTCAGTGTTTTGTCCCGAGAGAAAGCCGACATAAAACGAGAACAAGCAGGGACTTTAAGGGGGAAGCAAAGGGGCAGTCAGTAGCTCCAGGGGGCAGCGAGGGAGAAGAAATGGTTTGATGTTAACCTCTGTGAGGCTTGGGGCTGGCAAGGAGAACTTGGACACAAGCTCCTGTGGGAGAGGGACAGGGGCCCAGTGACCGGG
This sequence comes from Capromys pilorides, assembly GCA_004027915.1. Lineage (NCBI taxonomy): Eukaryota > Metazoa > Chordata > Mammalia > Rodentia > Capromyidae > Capromys > Capromys pilorides. Next base: position 13,708 of record PVKN010010162.1, read on the forward strand.
TCCTGAGCATGCCCAGCACCTGCCACAGCCTCTAGTTCTTGGCTCTTTCAAGCTGAACTCCAGGATGATCACACATGTAGAGTGTGGAACAAACAGAGGTGAGTTTAAAGCTTCTTTGGACCATTTACTGGACCATTTACTTAACTTCTCTGTGCCTTTCTCTTTCTGTAAAAAAAAAAACAGAACTGGGCTCAGAGGGCTGCAGAAAGATTAATTCAGTGGATGCCAGCTTAGCACCTGGCACTCAGGGCAAGCTTCATAAATACTCCCTAATGGGGCTACTATTTTTCTCCTGCCTGGGCAAAGATTTGACTGAGAAGTCTCCGTGTTCTTTTCAAGTCTAGATTCCTTGATTCCATGATTCCGTGATTCACCAACTGGGATTGTGAGACTCAAGGAAGCAGGGACCTGCCGGCTCCGCTCTGCCCCACAGAGCCCTCGCCCAGCACCTGCAGCCAGCTTGTTTGATTTCTGCAAGTGGCCTTTCCTTGCCTGTCATGTGTCCCCAGCCCCGTGGGCAGCTCAGGGCTACAGGTGGCCCTGCCAGCTATTGCTGACCTCCACCTTGTGTCCTTACCTGGAGGCGAGGTGGCACGAGCCCTGCAGCTGAGCCCCTCCTCACGCCTATAGTCCCCTGACAGTGTCACATGCTGTGGAAGTTGGCAGGGCCACAGAGACCACAGATGCCAACACAAACACCATTCCTGTGGAGGGGGAAGAGCCCAGGGGAGTTATTTTTAACCTGAGAATCAGAGCCCACAGCTCTGGCCCTCCAGGAGCTAGGGTGAGGAGCTCTGCAGGCAGGGAGGTGGCAGGTGGCACCTCAAGGACTACCAAGGTCATAGGCTGCAGAGACCCCAGCCTTCCCTCACTTTGCTGGAGAACGGACGAGAGACCCAAGGTGGGGTTGTGCCTCTCCTTGACCCCTGCTTCCCGCAGGGCCTGAGCCTAGGCAGGAGGAGTGCAGCTTCTGAGAGCCAAGGGACTCTCGGCCTGAAGAGGGTCCTCATGCGTGGTCCCCACCTTGTGCAGCCACAGAAAGTGAGCCCTGAGACAGTGTCCAAGATCATATTGCTGTTCCACATCTCCCCCCTTCCCCCAACCCCGTCCACCTGTCCTCCCAGTGGGCAAGGGGCACGTAGACATGTTCAGTGACTCTCCCAGGCTGCCCCCTCCAAGGGCTGAGCCCCTGCAACTGCACAGTGAGACACCCCCACCCAGGCCTGGCTCCCCCTGTGAGGCCTTCCTGGGCGCCCGAGCAGTGCCCCCTAGAGGCTGGCTGCAGGTGCAGCCAGGCCAGCCCTGTGGTGGCGGGAGGCCCAGGCGAGGACGTGCGGGCCAGGGCGTGCCTGCGTGGGGGGAATGGAACCAGCTTCTGCCAAGGGCCTGCAGCCCACAGCAGCTGAGCCTGTGGGCACAGGGCGGGGGGGGGGCAGATAATGGACCCCATGGCCCCGTCCTGGCCTTGGCCCTCTGAGCTATGCCGGCAGTGCTTCCACGGGCCCTCACGTAGCCCACGTCCTGCCAGGCGAGTGGCCCTTATCTGTGGTACGTGCCGGGAGCCCACACTGCAGCGAGGAGGGAGCTGGGGGCCCCCGGCAGGCAGGACCAGAGGGAAATGATCTTCAAGGAGAGATCTGGGTGACCCGGACACCCCTTGACAAGCCCCATCCTCAGAGATACCCAGCCCCATCCAGCCAAACCCAACTCAGTCCAACCAATAGGCTGGAGTACAGGAGAAGGACGGGAGAGGCCACATCTCACGAGGGATACTCTTTATCACCAGGTCACCAACACCAGGTTCTGTAACAGAAGCTCTTGTGCCCTCCCCGGGGAATAGGCACAGAGGCTGTCGGCTACTAACAAGCACACAGCTGGTAGGAACACGCTCAGGCTCTAAACCCAGGTGGGCCATTCCAGAGCTCAGCTGCTCCCCAGGGGTCACACAGAGTCAGCTGAGGATGCTTGATGGGGTCGGGTACAGGGGGGCCCCCCAATCCTGGGGGCAAGGTCAAGGGCTGAGCCCTGGCCCCCTGGAATCTGTGTGACGTTACTCAGGCGTGAAGTGGCCACAAGACACAGGCAAGACTGTCTCTCAGCCACACTCATGGGAGAGGGCACCTTGCTGCCCTCCTGCAGACCCTCCATCTGATGGGGGGAATATAGTCCTGTCCTCGGGGAGCTCCTGTCAGGTGGGGAGAAGCCTAGTCCCTGCCTCAGAGCATGCCAAAATGATGGGAGAGGCTCACTCCTGTCCTCAGACACAGCCTCCATGCTCAGGGAGCTGACAGGTGTGCGCCCAGGGGATATGGGGCCCTGTCCTAGCTCTAGGGATGGCACCAGCTCCCTGCTTGCCAGTGGTTTGCCTCCCCACAGTGGAGAGATCCCCTCAGTCTGACCCTGAACAAGGTATTCTCCAAAAGTGCTCTGGGGGCCTGGGAGACAGGAGTGGGGCACAAATGCCACCACATCTGGCCCGGGTTGCCAGGGCTCACAGCTCTGAGCAGCTGGGCCACATCTGGCCTCCAGACACCATGTCCCGATGTGTGATTCACCCGGCTTCATATGTCTGCTGGAGCAGGCTCAGCCCCACACACTCTCCCACATTTGCAAAGGGGGGCTGGGGCCAGAGAAGAGCAGGACCTTCCTCCCTCACGCCCTTCCCGTCACTTCAGCCTAGGAGGGCTAGGAAGGGGTCCCGTCCAGCCCAGAACCACCATGACTTGGTCTCCCCTACACCTCACACTGAGACTTCACAGGCTCTGAGCAGGTCCAGTGAGCAGGCTGGGAAGCTGAGGGGCACTGGGAGGGAACTTCAGAGTACAAAGGATGGCGCCCAGGGAAAGAGACCGGAAGTAGGGCACACAGGGCATTTCCCATCAAGTGAGAGTTCCTTGAGGACAGGGTTGTCACTATTAGGAGGCTCTGTCTCGTCCCTCAAACTGGGGCTCCTTCAGACTGAATTCCACGACCAGCACTGTGTCCACCCATCAAACTGGGTCAGAATTGGACCTCCTCGAGCATCTAGCATGGATGACTCATCCGCATCTCATTTCGGGGTTTTCAGCTGGCTGTGGGTGGGGATCCCAATGAGGGACAATGTGCTCCCGGCCTGCTCCTCAGCACAGCCTGCTCCTGTCCACCCACTGCTCCTCTGGGTGGTCTCTCCCCCAGCCTAACCCCAGACACTCACGCTAACTCACCCTGGGTGGCTGGGCAGTGTCGGTAGGGGTCCAGCAGACAGCACAGGCATCTTCTCACTCCCTTGGGCCTGGCTGCCCTCAGTAGCAGCATTGGCAGCTATCTGGGCCTGGATGTCCATGGCAGCGGCTTGGAGAAGCCAAGCAGGTTGAGGGCCATGGAACCATGAGCTCAGGTCTGCGCAGGAAATGGTTCAGACCCTTAACCTACGCCATAGCCCCCAGAGAGAAGAGTGAGAGTGCTCAACTCCAGTGACTCAGGACACCCTTCCCTCTCTCTTGATCACTTCCAGGACCACATTGTCCCCTCCTCCGTCTCCACTGCACCTCCTCTATCTCCACTGCACCTCTTTCAGGGCAATAAAGTGGAGCAGGGCGGCACTGAGCCAAGGAGGCCACCCCAGAAAGGCAGGACTCCATGTGCTTGTGCAACTAGGGACAGGACCGTGGCCTTGCTCAGCCCAGAAAAGGGATCACCATTGAGCCATACCATCAAGGAAAGACACTGAGGCCCCTTAGTCCCTGGGATAATCCCTTCCCAAGGCTGGCAGATCAGGTAGGTGCCCCATGACTGCGGGCACCCTGAGATATCAACCCTACTACGCAGATAGGGAGACTGGGGCCTGGAGAGGCAGGCAGATCCTGCCCCACAGTAACTCATCAGGTGCATGGTGAACACCACACTGCCTGGGTCAGAGTGGTCTCTCTCCAAAGTCTCTGGGGTCATGTACCGGCCTCTGGCTTCAACTGAGGTCTTTGCAGTTTAGGGGATTGAATGGAGCAGCCTGAACACAGGAGGGCCTGGGCTGGCCCGGGGGAATCTGCAGCCAGCAGGCTCTTCGCCTCCTCCCTTCTTGGCTCTTCCTCGGCTCTAAGCTCCCCTAGCAGCTGCAGACCCCTAGTACCTAGGCAGGGAGGGCAACCAGGAGCTCTGTGCCAGGCCAGAGTAGGCCCAGAGAAGTCTCCAGAACCTTGGCCAGGTGCCCTCTCCTCTATCTGGCAGAAGGGCACTGGAAGCCCTTTTCTCAGAACCCCAACTTGTCTGGCTTCTGCCCTCAGTCCCCTACCTTGACATCATCTCTCTTTCAAGTACAATTCTTGCTCCTACCAGATGTACAAGCATAGACTTATGCCCGAGAATCCATGTCCCCCCACCATGGATCTCTGCTCAGCCTCCCCCTCGCTCCCCACGACCACCCGGAAGAACCCTGACACTCCTAAGGGAGCCAGAAGATACAGGCAGAGGAGGGCAACCAGAAGCAGTCTGAACACAGGAGAGCCTGGGCTGGCCCGGGGGAATCTGCAGCCAGCAGGCTCTTCGCCTCCTCCCTTCTTGGCTCTTCCTCAGCTGTAAGCTCTGAGGAAGAACAATGATACAGCGAACAGTGATACAGCTTCCCCGCTAAGCTAGCATGAGCTAGCATGATCGTCTTCCAGGAAGTCACCCAAACCACTTTCCTATCTGTGCCCGACAGCAGATCACACTGCCCTTCCAGGCGGCAAGTTCACTGGTCTGCTGCCCATTATGGACAAGGACAGGCCTTTCTCCTGCAGGATGCCAGAACATTCTGCAGGCCAGCTCTGCAGGAAGCGCTGTCCCGGAGCCCAGCTCGAGTCTGCAACTGCAGTCACAGGGAGGTGCTCACAAAACCCATGGCTTCTTCCCTAACCTCACTCCACATGCGGTTGGGTCCAGCATTTCCTTTTAAAACTGTGGTAAGGTGCCCAGAACACAAAGTTTACTGTCTTAATCATTCCTAAGCGCACAGCCCAGCGGTATCGGGCACTTTCCCATTGTTGCTCAACTCTCACCACTATGCATCTATTACTCTCTTCATCTTGCAAAACTGCAACTCTGGCTGCTAAACACTGCATCCCAGCAACCACCGTCTACTCTGTGCCCACAAACTCAACAACTCTACGTGCCTTGCCGTTGTGGATCCATCATGAAGAATGAAGAATATTCATTCTTCCGTGACTGGCTAATACTGTCCTCAAGTTAACCCACGGTGAAGCCTGTGTCAGAATTCCCTTTCCTTTTTATGTTTTGTTTTGTTCTATTTTTTTGTCAGTGCAGGGGATTAAAACCAGCCTTCTTCTCCCTGAGCTTTACTCCCAAGTTCTTTTCAAGTTTTGAAACAAGGTCTTGGTAAATTGCTCCTGCCTGTGCTTCCCGGAATACTTGGATTACAGACATGCACCACTGTGCCTAGCTATGTTTTGGTTTTGTGCCATCATACAAAACTGGATGTGCCCTTTTTAGGGCTGAATAATACTCCATAGGATGCATGTACTATGTTCCCCACCCAGTGCTGGACACTGAACCCAGAGTCTTGCACATGCTAAGCAAGCACTGTACCATAAGCTAGGCTCAGCCCCAAGCAGCTTTTTATTGACTGCTGTTTTAGAAAAGCAAAGTAATATAGTCTCATGTCTGGTAAATCCCTAGAGTTTTTGAGTCAGAAGGACCAACAGGTTTATCTCTCTCTCTCTCTCTCTCTCTCTCTCTCTCTCTCTCTCTCTCTCTCTCTTTCAGGACTGGGGTTCAAACTCACAGCCTCTCACTTGCCAGGCAGGCACTTGTGCCATGGAGCTATCTCCCCAGCCCCTCTTATGTCTCTTTTTGATACCATGACATAGTCCTCAGCAGCACCTCTGAAGAGAGGGCGTGCAGTGGAATCACACGCAGAACATGCAGCCACAGACTGCCTGCTCCTGGTCCTGGTCCTGGCCTGGTCCTGACTCGGGGTTTCCTGACCCAGTAGTTCAGGGGGCACGAGATGCTGTGGGTTCTGTGGGATGCTGATGCTGCCAGGGGGCAAACCCTCGTGTCCCAAAATATATCACCTGGGCTTTTCCACTTTGTCACCATCAGCTGCAAAGCTCAAGCTCCATGCTCCGAGTCACCATGTACTCTGCAGATGGGACGCCTGTGACATAGCTAATCAGGCCCCGACGATACCCTTGATATTGCTTCCAGGTTTTCAAGGTTGAAAATAAAACTGCAGTGCGCACACTGGCGATGTGCATGGGGCTGCATCTGATGAATTCCTAGACATGAATCCCTGAGCTACCCATGAATCTGTTCTTCTCCTGGGCATTGCCAACCGCTTCCTGGGCACAGCTACCTTCCCACCAGCTCTGAGGATGGTTGTGCCCATCCCCACGTGGGCTCACCCTTTCAGTTGTTAGCAAACCTGGTAAGAAAAGAATCTTCCCATTTCTTTATTTGGACCGCTCAGATTTTGACTGAGGGCGAGGATTTCTACCCTCTCATTAGCCATTTGTCAGCCCTTCCTGTCCATAGGCTTTGCCCTGTTTTCTGCTGGCTTTCCTTTATTGTGAGGGCTCATCTGTCAAATTGTTGAGAATCATTTTTAGCATATTACATTTTAATGTAGCCAATTTTCAAAATCCTTTCTTTTGTGATTCCTAGGTTTCATCATATGTTCCCCAATCCAAGAATACATACTTTTAGATTTCTTTTTTTTTTTCCCCTAATGTTTTTTCTGGTAATTTTATGGTTTCCTTTTTACATTTATATCTTTGCTCCATCTGGGATTTATTTCAGAAATGGTGAACTAGCTTTTATTATTTTTTTTTCCTAAACAGCTAGCCAGTTATCCAATTTGATGGAATCATTCATCTTTTCTCCTCTGATCTGAAATGTCACTTTAGCGTATATTCAATTTCCATTTGTTCGCGGTGTGTGTCTGGATTCGACTCTGTTCCTTTGATGTGTCTGCCCTTTTCTTATGCCAGGGCCCCACTATTTTATGACTGCAGCTTAACACAACATTTTCACAGCACCCATCACCCTTTATAATATCTCATTTTTAGAATTTTCCAAGCTCTTTCTGCATGTTTATTTCTCCAGATGAACTTTAATATAATTTGTCAAGTTCAAAAGATCTTGTTGTTTTCCATATCTTCTAGCAGATGTGATTTTTCTGGTTTCTCAGTTCGCCGTCCAGTGGTAACAGGCCCTCGAGGAGGAGGCCAGGTAGGCTCCTGGTCTGCCTGGAGCAGGCAAAAATGAGGTCAGAGAAAGTGACAGCTAATAGAAAGGGAGTTAATGAAGTGATACACCATAAAAGCAGACACGAGAACGCTAAAAAATGTAGTCATGATGGAACAGGCCTTGGATTTTCACTGTTAGAAGCAGAGTGGTGGGGGACACTCATAATAACCACAGCCCTGACTCACAGAGACTCACATGGTCTGGAACCCCCTGATTAACAAAGCCGGGAAATGTGTAATATCCACTAGTGAGTCCTACCCCAAATATCTTTTTAAGGTTTCCGATATTAATGTCTGGAAAACTAGTATGAAATGGTTCATTCTTGGATGATGACATAAAGATGACATGTTACTGGTTTCTCTCCAGTTTTCTTAAAACCCACCTCCAGATTCCAAGGAGCCGCCAGCGCTGGGATTTGAATCCACTTTGGTGAGAACAGAGCAGCAGGTGGGCGGTGTTCCCAGCCCAAACAGTAACAAGAAAGCTTGACCTCTTGCCGAGCATCTGCCCTAACACGCGAGCAAGCTGTCGGCCCCATCCACTTGAATCCCCCACACCCAGTGGTCAACGCTGAGCTCCATTACACAGCAAACGTACAACTTGGCCATGTCCAGATTAGAGTGTGACAAAGAGCCCTGGCCAGCGTCACCCCACGTGCCACTCCCCAGCACCATTCACCACTGGGAATCCAACAGGCAAGCAGCGTTGCTCCCACAGTACTTTGCAAGGCCCTGCCACTTGCGTTGTGCAATGCCCATGGCTGGGGGAGGTCTCAGCCTAAGCTCCTAAGTGGTGTGTGCCGCAGAGAGGGTGGGGTGAGGTACCAACCTGAGCCACCCAGGGAGGCAAGGAACAGCTTCTAGGCCACCCACCAGCCCGCCTGAGATTCAGATTCAGGAGGTGGAGAGGGTAGAGACTCGAGATGCTCCCAGGATGAGGACACAGCCGCCACAGCCTGGCACAGTGTCCTCCTTTATCCCAGAACATAGACTCTGTGTCCAACAACTCATCATCTGCCAGCGGTGCCAGCCTGGGTCCTGGACACCCTAAGAAGCAGGTGACACATAGGCGACATGGAAAGGCACTCCTTTGGGAGTTCCCTGGCCGAGGCCAAAGCTCTCCTTTGTTTTCCTTTCCAGACCCTTATAAGGTGCTTTGTGGGTAAAAGGCAGGAAACCTTCAGCTGACAGCTGGGCAAAAAAAAGGGGCTTCAGGTCGTGATCTCTGCGAGCCCCCTGTATGTCCCAGCCCGAAGCTGGCTGACTCCGGGCAGCGCCCCAAGATGAAAAGAGAAGCGGGTACATTCATTCCAGCGCCGTCACAGAGCTTCTGCCACGCGCGAAGTACGGCGTTCGGGGTTGGACGAAAGGGGCTGACAGCGGTGGGACCGCCGAAGCGCGCGTGGACGGCTCCCAGGCCCTGAGCGCCCTGCAGCTCAGCACGCGCCCGACCGGCGCCGCACGCATACGCGCGCCCCCGCCTGGCGCGCCGCGCGCGCACTCGCGAACCCGGCGCGCGGCTCCTCCATTCGCTACGTGCAGAACGGTCCGTCTGCAGCAGCTGCCGCGCCGGGAGGGGGAGGAGCAGGGGAGGGGGCGGTGCCGGGGGAGGGGCTTTTGCGCAAACCCTGCCTGCTCCCCTTTCGCAGGGTGGGGTCCCCAGAAGGTGCTGCAGCCCCCCATTCAGCCCATCGCGTTAGGCAGAAAGAGACCAGATGAATTCCATGTCCATGGGGAGGGACTCTGCACGGTCATTGAGGGTCCCTAGGGCCCGCCACTGCCATCGAGAGCCCCTAGAGCCCCAGGGAGGGTCCCCAGGGTCCCTTGCAAGGGATGGCATGCCAGTGGCCTGGGCTGGCACAATTGGCTGGTTGAACACCGTGCACCATACACCTGTCTGTGAAGGACATGGGAACAGGATGCCAAGGACCACTAAGCTCTGAGTCCTCAAGCAGACCAACCAGCTTGTCCTGCCTGGAATCCAGATGTGGCCCAGATGTCACAGCAGCCCCTCC
>PVKN010010163.1:0-22956 GCA_004027915.1 Capromys pilorides
AAAATCTCTGCTCCTACATAGCTCACATTCTGTTGGGTAAGAGCTCAACAAAACATAAATAAGATAAATGTGTAACATGTTATGTTCAAGAGCACTGTGTGTTTCCTATCTAAGTACTGACAAGATCCTACCTAGCTTAGCTTCTAAGACCAGATGTTTGGCCAGAGACTATGGAGAAAAAACCCCACAAGGGATGAAGTCAGTGACAGCAAGCAGTACTATCCCCGAATATGCCACGTTGACAGAGAGAGCATTCTAAACTGAAGGAATCTGAGAAACCCGGGTGCAGGAAGGACTCTCTGACCTTCCTGACTCCCCCGGATGCTGTCCTCTCCTGTGACAGGTGCCCTTCTTCTACCTGGAGGAATAGAAAATCCTTTTCCCTGAAGATGGAGAAACATGGACAGGTATCTGAACCACAGGCCTTGCTTCATTTTCGTTGGTTTACTACCCTTAGCTAGTCATATCGTTTTGTCTTCTATTTTCCTACAACTTTCTACTCTTCACTAACTTTAGTATAGAAATGCAAGTGCGTGACCATTTATCTTTTTTTTGTGGCCTTGAGAATTGAATCTAAGGCTTCATGTGTAAGCTTAACTACCTCTTCAGATAATGTCCTTATGAACATTTGTGTGTTGGGTAAGTCATCATACTTAATATACTGGTTATACACCTTATTTCTCTTATTAATAACTGGCATGGCCCAGGCTAAAAAATTCAGGAGGGTAGGGACAAAGGAAAAATTCCCCCATCCCACACTAGGAAGTGTGTATGTGAGCCCAGTGTGGATGTGTTTAGTTCCAGAGCTCTTAGTGTCCTGGTCTTCTACTTGTCACCTCTATTTTTTTGAGACAAGCACTTTTATGAATATCCATTTTTCTAAGTATGGTGCTCAGAATTCTGCAAAAAATAACTTCAGAATCTCTCCGAAGGATTTTGCTATTTTGGAATTCTTCCATTTTGAAACATTGTTTTGACACCTTGGAAAAGGTGTTACTCATTCTTTAAAAAGACTACATGACTAGAATCTGGACTTCAACCTCAACCTTTTTCCCCCTAAGCTAAAAAAATCTGTTAATTTACAAGCTTCTGGGTTCAATTTGAATTCAGCTTAGAGGGGAAGCTGCTCTTTTGTTTATGGAACAATTCCTGGACTAAGGCTTTTCGATATGCAAATGAAGGCTTTCTTTAAAAAATTGCTCCTATCTGAGAAGATAGGTCAGGGGCATGAATGCCTGGCTGGCAAGTGCAAGGTTCTGAGTTTGATCCCTGGTACCAGGAGAGAAAGAGAAAAAAAAAGTTCTTTTTTTTTTTTTTCCTGTTATTCTTGAGGAGGGGCTAAAGAGGGCACAGTAACTGCAAGCCAGTGTTTCAGCTGGAGGTGTCAATGTAGATCCCATCATCTCTGAAAATTGCCTCTGCGGAGATTGCGCATGCGCACTGGGCCCCGTCACGGTCCAAGTATTGGCCAATGATTAGGAGAGACACAGACGGGGTCTAAGGATCTCTGAGGTAGAAATAAGGAATTTAGCTCACTCCTCTAAAATAAATATGCAAGTTCACTGCTCCTTCCAAGGAAAAATAATTTTCAGAACACATTGGTAAAAGAGGCACGAGAAAGATTTATTAGAGGAAGAGGTAGGACACTGTCAAGAGCAGAGTGTAGGTGCTCCAAGAAACAAGGGTCAGTGCAGTTGGGAACTGGGAATCTTCCATGTTTTGGGAGGTGGAAATCTGTGGAATAGAATAGCATATAGGGGGAGAGGCTGTCCACCCCTGGTGAGATAATGGTCTATTCTTTATTTTATTTTATTTTTTTTTTATTATGGCTGGCTCAGCCCGCCTTGGGGTTGGGGCTGGCACAGCATGTGGTGCTGATGATCAAACCATGGTCCCTGAAGTTGCTTAAGCTTTCCTACAGGTGCTTTAGACCGCTGAGCCAACTCACTGGCTCCAATTCTTTTTTTTAATTTTTAATTTTAATTTTTATTATTTTTAATAAGAAATAACATAACAGTTTCAAAACACTTTAGTAGTACATTTTCAATATTTGATACAATGCATATTGTTGTCCTCCTATTAGTTATACAGAGCACAGGGTGTAGACGTTAGAATTTTTCACATCATTATTGGTACAAAAATTTCTTCTCATTGAACTAAGAGAAAATAGTTGTATATATAATCCAATGTTTGATAATCACAGTGGGTTATTGGTAAAACTGGCAGTGTTGGAAGCTGTTGATTTAAACCTTTTATAGCTCAGCATTCTAACCTAGCTTCCCTTTTTATGTCTTGTGGTTAAACTTTTCTGCTGGGTTGACCCCAGTTCTTAACTGGGAATCTTATAAAGATGGTCTGTCCCGGGAGAAAGGACCATTTTCAAGTAAAAGGCAGTTGGCAGCCCTGTTGCTTTGTAGGAAGGAAAGAAAAGCAAATGGGCTGGTTTTGTGTTTTACAGCTGCAGTTTTTCCTTAAAGTACCATTGCTAAGGTCTTCATTCCCTTGTCCCTACCTTCTATCTTACCTCAGTGACATTATAGAAGGAAAGGCACGACGGAGGCATGCTGAGCCCTGCTGTGAGTTCTTCCCAGCTGAGGCTAAGGAGAACAATAGCTTTTAGGCTGCGCCTGGCCCGGAGCGGCTCCATTGTGCAGCACGCTGGTTCACTTGGCGCACATGCTGAAGCAGGGACTTGATAACCGTTCTAGGCGAATAACCACCAGTGGCTGGACACAGCAAACTTATCAAAGAGCAACCCCCGACGGCACAGTGTAATCACAGGTGCACACTGATAAATAAATCAATCGTACTAATAAAGTTCACAGCCTGTAAATTGAACTCATTAAATCATGACCACCTGGACACACGATATATCACATTTAAATGACTATTGCAAGAGGCCAATTCTGGGCAGAGAAATAAAAATTCTTGAAGACAAATTCTCAAATTCCTACTGTCTCTGACTCCAGCAGCAGTTCTGCTTGGACTGTGGAGTATTGGACAGAGTCCCTGACCCTTCTGTGCGGTGCAAAGGGTGGGTGGGCCTTTGTCTTTGGTTTTTAGGTTTGCTAACTCAAAACTCCTGAGTCCAAGAGATCTCTGAAATAAAGGGATTATTTGACCATTCCAGATGCCAGATGGGAGAACAAACAGGTCTTGGGACAGATGCTTGCAACCACAGCACCCAACATAGACAGCAACAGAAGTAAGGCTAGAGTCAGGAGTGTTTCTATAGTGACAACTTGGGAAAGGAAACGTATATTGTTAACGTTGACCCTGCCTTGGCCATACTGGGGTGTGAAAATGTACAACAGGGAAAGTTAGGGGATGAGAGAAGTAGTGGCCATTTCTGGCCATGTTGGGGTCTAGAAAGTTTATAGGTAAACAAGGCCCGGTGGTGCCTGGTGGTCAGTCATAATTTGGGGTGCAGATCAAAGTTAAAGATTTCTGCGACTTTTGTTGGTTTGGCCTGAGCCTGCTATCTGATCCAGTTCCCGTATCTCTCTTCCTGTCTATCCTCTGGCTAAAGTAAGATATTTTAGTAAATTTCTACTCTTTCATTTATTTATTTTTTAAAGGATGTAAAATAGTGATGGGAAAAAGAAACAAAAACAAAAACAAAAAAACCAAAAAATGACAACAACAAAAAACAAAACAAAAATCCAAGCCAGCATTAGACCCCATAAATGGAATTAAATTTCAAACAAAGGAAGTTTGGAGGACACTTAAGCCATTTGCAAACTGTGGTAGTTGCCTTTTTATGTTCTATTCGGATAGCCTGCAAATTAAACTGATGAAAGGCAGGCTAGCAAGAGAAAAGATTAAATTTTTTATTGCAATATATATGTAGAAGTTCACAGAAAAATGTAACTCACGGAAGTGGGTTAGGTTTTGGGGTTTACAGGCTTTCTTAATGAGAAGAGGAGACAACTGAGTACTTCAGAGAAAACTAACGACTTTGGGGGCACAGACAAAGAAGATACTGACGGGAAGAACATGACTGAGAAGATAAACGGGCCCTTGGGCAGAGAGATGGCAGACAGGATAGTTTTGCTCCAAGGCCTCTTTAGGTGTGGTATCAACTTCTTGCCCTTGGCAGAATAAAAGATAAGAGTGGCTCCTAGGACAGAATTTATGAGAAAGGTTCTTCTGGGAGGCTTTGCTTTTAGGTAGATTAGAAATTTTAGCAACTCAAATGTTATCAGCACAAAATAGGTTTTATGCTCCCCATGGGTTATTCTGAACTTATTTGTGGCTTAAACCAACCTGGTTTACTGGTCTCTCAGTTATCTTCATGTCTGTATTAAAAACAGTAGTCTGAGTTTTGAGCTGCTGAGAACAGAGTATAGGACTCTTCCTTGCTGAGGGGGTGAGAATGGAGCTAACATAGCAGTTCCAGTGGGAACCAGTGTCCACCAGAGAGGTGCATTCTCAAGAAGGAATTAGGGCTTCTAGTTCAACAGGATGTGGTAAGGGCATGGTCTCTCTGATTGATATGACAGGGAGCCTGAGTTATTATTATCTGGCATTAAAAACATCACTTTCTTTTTTCATATTATGGCCAGCTCAGTCTGCCCTAGGGGTGGGGCTGGTGCAGCATGTGGTGCCAGGGATCGAACTGCAGTCTCTGTGGTTGCTTAAGCTTGCCTAAGCAGGTGCTTTAGACTGCTGAGCTATTTCACAGGCCCCATAGTGGGTTTTTTTTTGGTGGTACCATGGATCAAACTCAGGACCTTGTACTTGCCAGGCAAGCACTTTTCTCACTGAGCTATCTCCCCAGCCTAAAGACATCACTTTCTTTTGATGCCTCAGGTTTATGAGAACAATGATATTTATTTATTCAGCATTTGCTGAACTTCTAACATGTGCCAGGTGATATTTTATGAATGTGAGTTTTATCCGTGAACAAAGCAGGTGGAAGCGGTTGACCTCCATGGATTCTGGTGTGGGGAACCAGAAGTAAGTTAGTTATGCAGCATTTTAGAAGATGGTAGGAAGAGCTAGAGCAAATAAGGTAAGGGAGCAAAGGGACCAGGAGCACGGGGGAGGCTTTGCTGCCGCCGCTGTTGATTATATATTTTTGCAATGAGGGAATCAAACCCAGGGCCTTGTGCCTGCAGGCAGAGGGAAACACAAGTGAAAAACTGAAAGAGGAAAGGGAACCAGCCTTTGGTTATGTAGGAGAAGAGTACTGCGTTCAGAGGAAATGGCCAGTATGCAGGAAACTGGGGGTCCGGTGTGTGCATTGTAGTCTGGTTTCTAGGGAAAGGAGATAATACAGGACATCTGCTTTATAAGGTTGTTTTATAATATTCACCCAAAGAGTCAAATGCAAGAGATTCCAGCTCTGTCCCCCCAAAATTATTTGAAGTAGCTTTTGCAATGTCAGTGAAATGGTAATGAAACAGAAACAGGAAACCAGGCCTATGGAAAATGAAATGATTCCACATGGGTTCAGTTACTGCCTTTCAGAGCTTTGTAGTTTTTGGTGAGATTCCTGGAAGCCCATGCAAAAGGGGAAATACAATAAACAACACATTTCTTCTTAGTAAAAACAAAGATATAGTTCCCAGAAAAGCAGTTTTTCTGGGCAGCGTATTCTATAGTACATTTGACTTGTGAATGAGTTTTTCTTTATAAGAAATATCAAGTGATAGGTTTGATAGTCTGCACGACTATTTATTTAATTTCTTTTGTGGTGCTCAAACCAGGGCTATGTGCATACCAGGCAAACACTCTTCCCTGAGTTCTACCCCCAGCCCTTAATTATTCTTTTAAAGATCAAAGACAAAGGTAACAATGGGTTTTTGACCACTTCTTGTAATGACATCTCATAGCTATACAATAGCTGTCATTAAGGCCTAACTCAGTCAAAGTAGCGCTGTGAGGTGCTGGACTGTGATGATGCAGGTCTTTATTTCCTTGGTAATTTAATAAAATGAGGTCTAAGCATGTCTCTGTTTTGCAAGAAAAATAATTGCAGAGATATTGTTCATATTTATCTTTTAGGATGAGCCACTAATGTAACATAGTCTTTCTCAATGAGGCCATATACATATGATCCATAGGCTACCTACCTGCCCTCTGACCCACTGATGTAGCTCACACATCCTGCATTATGCTCTTCACATACAAATCTGCAGACACTAAGTGGATCCTGGCTGGTTGCAGTGGTGATTTTCTAGATCCCTGTTCTGCTCACCACGTTGATTAAAAGTGTCTTTCTTTTAGCTCAAGTCTGAAAAATCGAGGAGAATCTTGCGCTATCACCATTTGTACTTGGATCATGTGTTTCAAGCACATCACATCTCTTGGAGCAACTGCATAAAAATTACTCCCGTGGCTCGAAGACATTATGCGAACCAACTGTGACTAAAGAAGGTATTTAGAGATGAGCTATCAGCATGGTTGAAAACACCCAAGTAAGGATGGAAATTGCAGGAACAGCAAAAAGTCCAGCATGCTGCCAAGCACAGGGCTGGGGAGACAAATAACAATGGCAGATATCAGCCAAGCAGAGTAGTTTCAGGAGGAGAAGGACCAATGTATAGAAATTTAGCAGTAAGTTAAAAAATAAAAGCAGGCATTTATCTTTCGTTGTAGATATCCTGCTTAAGCATGCTGGCTACATAGAACTTTATGACACGTTACATCAGAATGAAAATTTCTGCCAGTTTCAAATTTTTACTGTTACGAGTAGAAATATTCTTCAGTACATACTAAACTTTTTTTTTTTTTTTTTGGTTATTGTGGTGAAGTGGGTTTCTCTTTATAATTCCCTATAGTTCTTTTAATAAGCACTAACTGATTTTTTTCTTAGAGGGAATATTACTTTTTTCCCAGATAGAGTAACATTTGAAATTTTAATTGGAGGGCCAGCACAAAATAGCTCACATTTTTACTTGAGCAAGATTTTCTGCAGGAGCTTGATGTACTTTTTACCATTTGCTGGCAAGCAGCGTAGCAACCAAGATAATTATATAAACATTCAATGTAAATATATTCTGAGTCTGTGTAATTACATAATAACACAATACACTATGCTATATTTTCAGGCTCTCTCTAAGACATTCCAAAGTTCATATACATATGTGTTCTGAGACATGAAGAATCTCAAGGTAAGAAGGAATTTGAAAATTGGCAACAAGGTTGAAAATACAGTTTTCAGATTTCTCAGTTGGTCTCTTGAATGTTAAGATGCTAAAGAAAGAGAAAAAGTACTGGTCACTTCTTAAGGAAATATCACGTACCTCCTTCTACAAAGATCATTTGAATCAACTGGTTAAAAATGGTCGTAAATTCTTGCTGGCCATGGTGCCACGTGCCTGTAATCCCACCCCTTGGGAGGCTGGGGAAGAGGGGTCACAGATTTGAGTCTAGCTTGAGCAATTTAATGAGAACCTGTCCCTAAATAAAAAATTAAAAGGATTGGGGATGTAATTTACTGTTTGATCCCTCTAGGTCCAGTTCCAATTCTAGTAACACACACACACACACACACACACACACACACACACACACACACACACACACACAGACACACATCTTAAATTCTTCCTTCTTACCAAACAGGTTAGATATTTTCCAGAGTGTCTGACTGTGTGCTTAAAAACATTTTGGGATCGTCATTTCGAGCAAAAATGAGATTTAAGTGGCAGTGAATACAGCTTCCAGAAACTCAAGCTGTCCTCCTGTAGGTGTCCTTGCTGACTGTTGGAAATCAGGGCTCCTGCGGAAGAACCCCAGTTAGCCAGAGCAGCAGAGAAACCAAGTAATAAAGCACATGATTTTGTAGTGGCTGTGACTGAGTGATAGATGAAAGCCAATACACATTAGCAGGTGAAAAAGCAATCTGTTTTTCTCTCTCACTTTTTCAGATCTATTGATCCTACCCTTAGTTGTGACTTACAAATTGAACCAAAAAACAGAAGTAGGTTCAAAAGAAGCTCTTTCCAATTAAACAAGAGACCCAAACAACTAAGTAGAGTAATGGCTCGATTTGATTTTTCTTCTTCTGACAGTTGGATGTTAACCTTGTTTTTCTCTGCTGGCTTTATATAAATGTAAATGAGAGCTCTTTAGAGCCAAATCATGCTTAAAAATAAGTTATTGCTTATTAAATACTCTTGTATCTTTTAAATGAAGGCAGCACTGCAGTTGTCTTAAAGTTTTTCTGGAGCTCGTTTTCTTTTTGGCACTAAAACATGAACCCAGGGATCTTTGCGTGGAGCTACATCCCCAGCCCCACTCTTTCCTTTATTTTTTAAATTCTGAAACAAGATCTTGCTGAGTTGCTAAGTTTCCCAGGTTGAGTTTGAACTGGTGATCCTCCTGCCTCAGCATCCCAGCTGAGATTATAGGCATGTACTAACACATCTTCCTTCTATGTTATTCTGTATGCTTTTCATTATTAATAAAACTAAGAAAAATATAAAAACACACTATGTGAAAAATTTAAGTAAAACTATGCATTCTATTCTTTAAAGACCATGACATGCAATATATTAACCGGGTACATTTTAAAATTATTTTGTTATTAAATTTGACTTACTTTTCATAAAATTAAGGAGAATCTTTTTAATATTTTCTTTGTTAATGTCAGCTTATGTTACATTTTTAAAAAGACAAATTAGAAAGCACCTGGAAGAAAATCAAGGTGAAATAAAAACATTGAGAGATAAGTGAAAAAAAAGTGTGCATTCTGTCCTGTATCCTTTTATCACATCAGGGTGGGCATCCTCCCCCCGTGCCTTGCTCCAACTTTCTGGATGAGTGAGACTGAGGATCACTGCTGGCTCAAGGTTCGGTAGCTATTAACTATTATAGGCGATTCAGGCCCAGATTTATTTTGTCTAAGCAGTGGATTTAAACCCAGATTTACCCAATTTAAGGCTGAAATTCCTTCCATGAATTTCCTAAATAATGAGCTCATATAGCTTTAGTTTGATTGATTATATTGAAACCAACTAGGCAGAATGATTTCATCACAGAGCACATAGAAAAGTAGTTAAAGGGGTCACTTCACCAGAGCTGTTCCGCAGACTGATTCCTTCCAGAGAAATGTTCAGAGTTCCAGCATTTAAAGAGCCATAGGAAAGTGGCCTTTCTTTTTGAAGAAGAATCTAAATGTGGGACAAATGTTGCTGTAGGGCAGATTTCCTGAATTCATCTCATGATGTCTTATGATGCTTGTTTAAAAAATATTGTTAGACCCCCCTGCAAGAGTACAATTTGGTTGGCTTTGTGGGTGGAACCCAGAAATCTGCATTTTGTCGACCCTTTCACCTCTAGTCAAGGGTGTTTTAAGATCAGAAAGTTTAGGAAACATAGCTTGAAAACAATGGCTCAATACTGTGAACTCCTGGAGCCAGAGACACATGTTTAAAAAGGCAGTTTTATTGGGATATAACTTATCTGTCATGCAACTGACCTATTTAAAGTGCACAGTCTAATGGTGCTTAGCATGGTCGCCCTTGTGTAAACATTGCCACAGCTGGTTTTTGAGCATCACCACATAAAGAGCTCCACAATAATTAGTGGTCTTTCTGTCTTCCTCCCAGGCTCTCTCTCTTCTTCTCCTCCTGGACCCTGTCAATCACCTACTTCTGGTCTTTTCTTTTTTTTTTTTTTTTTTCTGCACATTTTTTTTTTTTTAAAGTTTTTTTTTTTTTTTTAACATATTTGGTACAGATTCTGCAGGGTCTCACTAAGTAGATCGGACTTGTAGTGATTCTCTTGTTTTCAGCCTCCCTAGCACTGGGGTTACAGGTGCGCATCACCACACCCAGTCACAATCGCCATCTCAGCGGGCCCCAATGGGGCAGGGCCAGCACGGCAACCCAGGGATCGAACCTGGTCCCTGTGTCTACCTAAGCAGGCACTTTAGTCTGCTGAGTTATCCGGCTGGCAATCATATTATGTTTTTGTAATTGTATCTCCATTGGGCAACTTTCTTTCCTCTTTCTTGCCACTGATGTCTCTGGTAACCACCATTCCACTTTCTACTTGTATGTGATTAACTGTTTTAGATAATATACCCAAGTGGGATCATGCAGTATTTATTTACAGTATTTATCTTTCTATGTTTGGTTTATTTCACCTAACAGCATGTTTTCCAGGTGCATCCATGTTGTTGCAAGTAAAGTTGTTCATTTCTGTACAGATGAATAATTTTTTTGTGTGTATATGTATCTGTATCACATTTTAAGCACTTGCTCACACTTACTTGTAAATGAACAGCTGATACTGTGCCTGCTTGATTATGGGCAATGCTGCCAACTCTTTTTGACGTACTTGTTTTATTTCCCTCAGATATATATGCAGCAGTGAAACTGATGAAACTGATGAATAGTATTTTTTTTTTTTTTAACTTTTGTTTCTGCACTGTGGATTGAATCAGGGTCTTCACATTGAGCTGTATCCCTGGCCCTTTAGTGTTTATTTTAGGATAAGATCTTGCTAAGTTTCTCAGGCTAGGCTAGAACTTGGAATCCACTTGGTTTAGGCTTCTACATAGCTGAGGTTATGTGCATGCACCTCTGTGTCTTGCCCCCTTTTAATTTTTGAGGAGAACCATGAGACAATTTTTTATAACAGCTACACTAATTTACATTTCCACCAAGAGCGAACATAGGTTTCCTTTGCTCCACCGTCTCACTGGTGCTTGCTGCCTTCTCTCTTTCATAATAGTAAATCTAACATTCTAACACAGTGAATGATGTCTCATCATGGTTGAATTTGCATTTCCCTGATGATTAGTAATGTTGGGCAGTTTTTCATATACTTGTCAATTATTTGCATGTCTTTATTTGAAAAATGTCTGTACATGCCCTTCTCCATTTTAAATAGAATTGTTCTCTTTCTATAGTTTACTTCCTCATATATTTGAGATATTAGCCCCTTATTAGATGTAAGGTTTAGAAGTTATTTTTTCATTTTGTACATTTCCATTCTGGAGGTTGTCCTTTCTTTTCCTTTTATTTATTTTTTTTTTATTTTAGAGAAGGGTCTACAGGGTGCTCAGGGTCTCACTACTAGATCAGACTCATAGTGATCCGCCTGTTTACAGGCTCCCAAGAGCTGGGATTACAGGCCCGTGCCACCATGCCCAGTCTCAGTTGCCATCTCAGCATGCTCCAGAGGTGGGGCTGGCATGGCAGGCTGAGGAATTGAACCCCTGGCTCCTGCGCCTGCTTGCAGGCACTTTAATCCACTGAGCTATTTGGTGGAGGTTGTCTTTTCATTTGTTGATAGCTTCTTTTGCTGTGCAAAGATATTAGTTTTAGTGTTTGTCTATTTTTGGTATTGCTGCTTTGGCTTTTGAGAGCATATCCAAGAATTTGTTACCCCGACCAATGCATGAAACAATTTTCCTGTGTTTCCTTCTAGTAGTTTCACAGTTTCAGATCTTCTATGTAAGTATTTGAGTTGATTTTTGTATGTGGTGAGAGATAAACATTGTTTCAGTCTTATACATGTGATTAGCTGAGTTTTCCAACATCACATATTGAAAAGACTGACCTTTCCCTAATGTTGTTGTCACCATGCTGCTGTGAAACAGCTGGCAGAAAATGCATGGCTCTACTTCTAGTCTCTCTATGTATGACCATGGTATGCTGTTTTGGTTCCTATAGCTTTGTAACATATTTTGAAGTCAGACAATGTGATACTTCCAGCTTTGTTCTCTTTACTCAAGACTTCCTTGGCTATTTGGTTTTTTTTTGTTGTTCCATGTGAATTTTGGAGGTATAGTTTCTATTTCTGTAAAAATGTCACCCACAGTTTGATTAAAAATTACACTATGTTTGCTATGAATAGCATGGGAATTTGACAATCTTCCTTTAATCCATGGACATGGGATGTTCACTAGTCTATTTGCATATTCAATTTCTTCCCTTGGTTATTTTAATTTTATTTTTAAATTAGCACATGTTTGTAATGTAGAAAGAATGCATCTATCATGGAGAATTGGTGCATACACATATCACATCTTATACACCTTAATTTTTTTTACTTTCCCTTCTACTTCCTTTCATCTCTCTATTCCTAGGTCCTCATCCCATCTCTGCAAAATCTATTCTTTTTTGAGATAGGGTGTCACTGTGCAGTCCAGGCTGGCCTTGAATTCCCCATGTGTCCAGGTTAGTCTCAAACACACAGCAACCCTCCTCACCCCATAAGTGCTGGGCTTACTCAACTCAGAATCTACTTTTCCATTTCCTATCACCAAGCTATTATTTTTCTTTTAACATTATTTGTGCTTTGGGTTGCTTCTATGAGGACCTGAAATATAAGAGAAACCATGCAGCATTTAATTTTCTATATCTGATTATTTAATTAATGTATTTTTTTAGACAGGGTTTTTTCCATGTAGTTCAAGTTAGTTTCAAACTCATTCTGCATCCTAGGCTGGCCGCAGACTTGGTTCCTGCCTCATTCCCTTGAGTGCTGAGGTGACAGGCATGAGCCACCATGTCTGGCCTGTGCCTAACTCATTTCCTCTGCATTGTGGTCTCAAGGTGCATACATTTTCCTACATCACTGGTGTTTTGTACTTTTCATTGCAGAGGTCTTTCACTTTCTTGGTTAAATTTATTCCTATTTATTATTATTATTCTATTTTCTAAAGAATACAAAATAGTAAAAAAATTAAAAATGATATGAAATTTCACTAAACAAAGTAATAGGAATCCAACAATGGTTCAAATTTGTTGCTTAGGTTACCAGATATAAATGTGCAAAATTGGTTAGAAAAATAAAACAAAACAACAACAAAGAAGTTATAATTTTAAAAAAGAAAAAAATTTAAGCATTAACTGCTCCTTTCAAAATACCAGCAGAAATCAGCAGTACAATTGTCCGAATTATCCTGTATATATACATAAATATATCTTTTTTCTTCTTTTTTTGCTCTTTTTCTCATTCTAGTTTTCCTTCCCATTGAATGAATTATATTCCTTTCACAGTATCTACTGTACCTCTCATATTTTATTTAGTTTCAGCTCACACTAGTGAGATGATACTTTATTTTACTTTATTTTTGCAATTGTCATTGGAATTATTTTATTGGTTTGTTTTTAAAATAGTTCACTATTAACATGTAGGCATATGGTTTTTCTATATTGACTTTGAATCTTTGTTAAATTTATTATTTTTAACGTTTTTAATGGAGTCTTCAGGATTTTGTGTGTAGAAATATTTGTAAACAGA
This sequence comes from Capromys pilorides, assembly GCA_004027915.1. Lineage (NCBI taxonomy): Eukaryota > Metazoa > Chordata > Mammalia > Rodentia > Capromyidae > Capromys > Capromys pilorides. The sequence continues at coordinate 13,210 of PVKN010010163.1, forward strand.
CACCATTAACCCTCTCCTTTATATTTTGAATACCTTTCATTATTATTATTTTTTCTCTGAGTAATTTCTCTGGCTAGGACTTCTATGTTATGTTGAGTAAAAGTTGCAAAAATAGGCATCTCTCTTTTTTCTTTTTGTATTTTAGGGAAAGGTCTATAGTGTGTTTAGGGTCGCACTACTAGATGGTCTCGTAGTGATCCACCTATTTACAGCCACCCAAGAGCTGGGGTTATAGGCACACACCACCATGCCCAGTCTCAACTGCCAGCTGAGCATGCTCTGGGGGCGGGGCTGGTATGGCAGACCTGGGGATCGAACCCCTGGCCCCTGTACCTGCTTGCAGGTGCTTTAATCCTCTGAGTGATTTGGCTGTCCCTTACTTATAGTACTCTTGTAGTTTATTAGCAGGGTAATGCTGGCCTAGTACAATGAGTTTGGAAGACTTCTTTCCTCTTTAATTACTTTTTTGTGGACATAGTTAATGAAAACTTGAAATTAGTTCATTTTCAAATGTTTAGTAGAAATCAATGAAATCATCATAGGCTTTTCTTTGAAGGCATTTTTATTTTATTTACTTTTTATTATTGATTAATTCTCCATGCTTATTAGTGGCCTATTAAAGTTTCCAATTTCTTAATGATTCAATTTGGGCCAGTTATGTCTGTCAAGGGATTTACTCATTTCTTCAAGGTTTTAACAGGGAAATATATTTTATTTTTAAAATTTTTTTAAAATTTTATTTATTTATTTATTTGTTTGCTTGTTGTGTTTGTTTGTTTGTTTCTTTCTTTCTTTATTTATTTTGTGGCTGGCTCAGCCTGCCCTGGTGGTGGGGCTGGCGCAGCATGTGGTGCCGGGGATCGAACCGCAGTCCCTGCAGTTGCCTGAGCTTTCCTAAGCAGGCGCTTTAGACCACTGAACCATCTAGCTGGCCCCAGAGAAATATATTTTAAATAGAACATAGGAAAAGAGTATCACAAAAAGTCACCAGCAGATTTTGTTTAAAGATAACTATGTGAAGAAAAACAAGTAAATGGGGTTCCTGTCCCACAGAAGGCGCTAGGCATATTGCTCAGGACCGTCTCAGACCCGTATCAGTGGACACCAGCTTCCCAGAGACCAGTTTAAGGAAAAGGAATTGCGTGACGCGCAAGGTATAGTAGCTCCGAGAGGCTGGAACGATCCAAAGGCTGAAGTCAGACGTGGGACTGGCTTTCTAAACTATTGTTCCATTCTCAGGAGAGAATGTGTTTGTCTCCATCTGTGGTGGTGCTGTGATCTGGATGCTGCCTGACCGTTACTTGGAGAGGGCAAGCAGGAATCTTTAAAGGATAACACTGGGGGCCGGTGAGATAGCTCAGCGGAGTAAGCACCTGCTTAGGCAAGCGCGCGGACCCGGGGCTCAGTCCCCTGGCACCACAGGCTGCACTGACCCCGTCTCCAGGGCATGGTGGTGCATGTCTGTAATCCTAGCATGGGAGAGGCTGAAAACAGGAGAATCACCATGAATCTGAGCTGGGTAGTGACACCCTACGTAAGAAAAGAGGAAATTAACACTGAAAGAGAGCTGGAGAAAAAAAAATGAAGAGGTACAGGATTAGGAAAATAAAACATTTACCACAGTACCTTTCACATACTGTTCTTAATTATTTTTCATTTAGTTTATGACGTAGCTAAGGAGTTTTGTAAATTGTGATATTAACAGATTTGCATAGTACTAGCAAAAATATTGCAAGAAAAAAAATGCATATGTAACTCTGTAATTGTTGCTGTAAAATAATAACTAAAGTCCAGGCTCAAATTGACCATAGTATTCTTTTTCTCGTTACAGAATAAAGAAAGAACATGGATTATAGTGCGATTATTAAGACTCTTTAGGGCTTGCTTAGCCCCCAGCTAATGAGAACATCATTATTTCATTTCTTTTTACATCCAGCACTTTCCCTGAAGGACTTGTTTGAAGTGATAAATTATCTTTAGAAACTGATTTCTTTCTAGGAGTAAAGACATCAATTTTATTAGCATTGTCTTGTGATGTTTCTGATAAAAATTCTGAAACTTTGTTTCTTGTCAATACATTAACTCCTGAGCCCCAAAACAATTTCGATCCCTATAGTTTTAACAATGAAGCAATAAAATAATTTACAAACAGATTTTACTGAAGTGTTGAGATTTTAAAATATTTATTTGTTGGCTTATTTATTTATTTATTTTTTGGTCTTTCTGAGACAGGGTTTCACTACATAGTTCAGGGTGGCCTGAACTAGCAGTGATCGTCTTGCCTCAGCCTTTCAGAGAGATTACAGGTGTTCTCTACCACATCTGGCCTAAAATATTTTTAACAGACTAAAATAGGGGTGATGTTTATAGCTTTTTATCCCCCCCCCACTTAGCACAGGGTCTGCAGGTCTCACTATGTAGATTAGACTTGTAGTGATCCTCCTGTTTTCAGCCTCCCAAGCTCTGGGATTATAGGCATGTGCCATCATGCTCAGTCTCAGTCGATGTCTCAGGGTGCCCTGGGGGTGGGGCTGTCACGGCAGGCCCGGGGATTGAACGCCCCAGCTGCTGCACTCTGCCTAAGCAGGTTCTTTAGTCCACTGAGCTATCAGGCCAGCCTTTATAGCTTTTTAATGCAAAACATTTTCTATTTTAAGATAAAAGACAAAAGAGACAGTGCAAGAGAAACCATTAATTCATTTGTTTATTCAATAAGCCTAAAATTGGAAAGGCCAGTATGTATTAGATTATAAAAAGTAGGCTAGCTTGGAAGTCTTGCGGTGTTACTTATGGCCTGTGGTAAAATGAGTATTTCTAGAAATGGTTGTTCTTAGTCTAAGTTTCTCAGAAATCAGTTATGTAATAGATTTTTGTTCAAAGGATTTTGGAGACTCCTGGGGTTTCTGTCTCGCCGGAACAATCGGCAGGCAAATTTGATCACTGAATCCTGCTCTGTCCCCTCTTGGTATTGTCTTTGCCTCTTATTCCTGATCCCCTGGTCAAGTTTCTAGGTACACTGATTCCTGATGCCATTCCTCCGAAGGTTAAAGACCCCATTACTTGCACTCTGTCTGGTTCTGCTTTTGCTACCATTTTATCTCTAGAATGAACTCCTGTTATCAGTTGTCGTGAATTTGGGTTGGTGCTAAGATGGTATTATGGTTAGGAATACTGTTCAGGAATACTGTACCTGAACTCTTTTTCTCCGATTCTAAAGGGGTATGAAAACATTGCAAATAGAAGAAAGGCCATGTTTTGTCTACTATGCTAGGTTATAATTTGACTGAACTTGGTGGTTCAGGTCACAAGACTAAGAAGGTTCTTCCTTCTCCTTCAGGCTAACTAGGATCTTGACTATTGCAGCTGTGTAATAAAAAGGTTGCATTAGTCAGGGCTGTGGAGAGGAACACATCACAATTAGGAAGGATAAAAAGTCCCACAATTGGTTTCCTGCTAGCTGACAGTATAGTTCCAGTTCATGGTAGAAGTCTCAAGAACCGGAGAAGTACTGCTGAAAGTTCTGGTCCAACCCAAGGGCCCAGGAGCCTGTTGCCCCGATGTCCTGAAGCCCCAAGAGATGTTCCAGTTCCAGAGGACAGGAAAGAACAAATTCACCCTGCTGCCTTTTAGCTCCATCCGTGTCCTCAGCTGAGTGCACCATGCTCACCCACGTTGCTGAGGGTGTTCTTCATTGTGTAGGCTACCTATTCAGATGATAACATTTTCCAAAAACGTTCTTAAAGATATACCCCCAAACAATGTTTTACCAGGTGTCTTAGCCCAATCAAACTTACATAAAATTAGTCACCACAGAATCCACCTAACATTTCTCCACCAACTTTAAGAAGATGAACTTGGTGAAAGACAGATGACCAGGGAGATGGCCATTGTCCCTAGTCTCCAGGAGGCCTGAACTCATTTGTCTTGTGGGATAGAAAATCATAAAACCTGCCTGTGGGATTTGTCTCCCCTCCAAGACCAAGTTTTAGAGATGACATTAAGCAGTGCACCACTCTGATATCCATTGACTCTTCGATTACTAGATTTTTCTTTACCCTCTGCACAAACCAAGATTAGTACATTAGACCTCACTTCTGAAATGCTGGTTATGGGCATTTGTATGAGTGGTGCATAGTGGAGGGATGAGGCTGGGAGCTAGGTGACGCGTCTAGCCATCCTCTACTGCTTGCCACCTTTCAAATTTAGGCAGCTCACGGAAGCTTTTCGAACTTTAGTCGAAGGATATTGCTATCTTAGATATCTTTCTAAAGGCAAGATAAGCTCTTGATGTATCTGCCATCTTGAAAATGCTAACCCTCTTACTTAGAACTTTGGGACCCCCAGAGTGTGAGAATTTCTTATTTTCACTTCATTAAAATGGAGTGAAACTAAGGAATGGTCTGCTTCTCCAGTTTTAGAACAGGTCACCTTGAGACCCTGCTCATATCTGGCACCAGGCTCTGTGAAAACAGCAAAGAGCACTTAGGCCTGCTGGCCACGGCCTAAGGAGAAGAAACCAGTCACGGCTTTATCTGTGAGTGCAGTGCGTTAGATGGCAAGAGACTTCAGGGAGCACCTACGCTGTTGCTATTTGTCTATAGCTGGGGCTCAGTAAGTGAGAGATTTCTTGGGAGATAAAAGACAAACAAAGTGAAGCACCATGGAGAAATTTCTCTTACGATGAAGTTGTATCTTACATAAAACTCTAGTGTGTGTGAATGCATTTCTTATTTTAGTTTATCTGATTATATTTTGATTTCTGGTTCAAATCTGACCTTGAATTTACTTTGTTGCCTGGAATGTGCTTTGATTCTCCTGCATGAACTGGGATTACAGGCAGGAGCCATCACTCCTACTGCCCATGAACTGCTGAGTATCATCTTGGTGACCTTGAGAGTGGGTGAGGGTACAGAGTCACAGGGCAGGAGGGAGACCTGCAGGCATGCTAAGGCTCTGTGAACCAAATTTCAGAAGAAACTGGAAAGTGAGAGGAAGACTGGGAAATGTTGGACCTTTGCCAACAGAAGTGCAGAACTCAGAGACCTTTGAGATTTTTACTCATGTCCTAGGGTATTGATAAAGTAGGCATGATCTGTATGCGAGTTACCCGGAGCTGGAGAATAAAACACAGGAAACCAATGAGAAGCCCATCTGGGAAACTCTGGTATTGACATTTATATCTTCTGAGTTTTAATATTCTGTGTGGAAGAATTCTGAGCAAAGAGTTCATATGTGCATGGAGAAGGGCTGAAAATTACCTTTTTCGTTGGGAGGTACGAAAATAGAAATTGTGGTTTGCAAACTTTCCCTTTGGAAATATAATCTATGTTAGTCTGAGTTGCCAATGTAAAAAATATTGTTTCAGTTTGAAATCTATGTCTCGGCTTTATAATTTTTCATAAATATTATACCAGAATATTAACTTTTATTACTCATGAATCTCCTGAACTTTGCAAGGATTTGCTGAAAGTAAAAGGATAACAATTTTAAGGACAGTTCTTTTGGCATCATAAATAATCCAAAAGGTCATTCAGAGTTTCACAATAACATTCAAAGAGGGTAGATATTGAGAGTAGTTGATATTGGATGTTAGAATTGATAGCTACTTTCAAAGACGGTTCACTGATTTTTAAAAATATACTGAAAATAAGAATAGAAATTCACTTATGTTTAATAAGTATTGAAAAGTGGCTGTGCTTAGTTTATAACTTTTTTGAATTTCTTATTATGATTGGTAATTTTTTGTTTGCAAGGCATTTTTCTTTTCTGTTTGGATCTATAGTAATACATTAGTGGCTAGAGACTCTCTAGCAAAAAGTCTCAACATTAAAGTGGCTTAAAAATTAGTGACTTTCAGAAATAGAAGCTTTTGTTTATTTTATTTTTTAGTACAGGATCTATAGGGTCTCACTACATAGATCAGACTCCTAGTGGTTCTCCTGCTTTCAGGCTCTCAAGTACTGAAATTATAGGTGTGTGCCACCATGCCCAGTCTCAATGGCTGGCTCACTGTGCCCTGGGGGTATGGTATAGCATCCTGGGGATCAAACCTGGGTTCCTGTGCCTGCCTAGGCAGGTGCTTCAGTCCACTGAGCTATCAGGCCAGCCCAGCTTTTGTTTATTTAATGTTTTCTTATGTAGAAACCTAAATGTCCCAGATGAGGAAGTAGCCCATTTGCAACTCGTTTGCTTGTTTGTTTCTTTATTTATTTATGTGGCTGGCTCAGCCTGCCCTGGTGGTGGGGCTGGTGCAGCATGTGGTGCTGGGAATCGAACCGCAGTTCCTGCAGTTGCCTGAGCTCTCCTAAGCAGGCGCCCTAGACCACCGAATCATCTTGCCAGCCCCCCATTTGCAACTCTATGCTTGCTGCCTTTCTTAGCCACTGGACAAGACCAGGGAAGCATGGGAACCCTGTTCTGTATTCTAAGAGCAGGATCCATTATTTTTGCTCACACTGCACTGAAAATAATTAAATGACCACAACTAACATAGAATGCTGGACCACCTCAAAGAGCTCTGCTGTGAAATACTTAACTAATAATTAGGATCTGACTAAGAAACAAGAATCTTGACACAGAAACCAAATTCTTAATTTCTTTCTTGCTTTCAAGTTATTCTAATTAACTTTCCTTTAAGATAGTAAAAGGATTTCATATGATCGGGTAACATATCAGCTGTTCTTCAAAAATTTCTGTAATATTTATGAACTCCAAATAAGATTTAGCTAAAAGGGTAAATATGTCAACACACATGGAAAATGAATTAATACTTAGGTTTCATTCTAGGTGGTCATCTTTTGTGCTTATGTTTTTTATTTTTTGGGAGTTACTATTTAATGCAGGATGTTCCTTTTTCAGAAGCCTGGTATACTAAATGTGGCTTTCAAATATTATGCCAACTAAAGCATTTGTTTTGACTTTCTATTCCAAAAACACTGAGAACTTTAATGGAAACAACTTCTCTAATGAAGTGGTGTTTCTTTTAATGATGTTCATTTTATTACTTGGGTATGTAGCAGATAGCCAGTTATTTGATGCCATGCAGGCTGTATTGTTGAGTGCGGTGACAAAGACAGACGAGGTACACCTCAGGCCAGTAACCAATTGATTAGGGCCCAGGAGTTCAGCAGGGAATGGTGAGCAGGAGTGTAGAAATCTTCTCTGCAGCTTCCCCAGCCTCTGGGCAGGTGAGGAGCATAAGGGGCACTGATTAAATATTTAGCTTTCCAAGCCCCTCTCCTGGAGAATCTGTTGCTATGGCTCTAAGCGGTAACTTACGGATTTTTGTGTTAAACAACTACTTCCAGATAATTTTTATCAATGGCAAGTTTAAAAGCAGTGCAATGGTAGACATCATCCGTGGTGTTTAAAGGCAAAGAGAGCATCCTCATTTGGGGGTCACCTGCTCGGCGTGATGGGCTGGACCAACTGCAAGTCACTGTCGTGGAAGAACCACAAGGGCCAGCAGCTGTTCACCAGGTGCATTTCATGGGAGAGCTCTGTCCCTGACACTGAGTTCCAGCGTGACGTATGAATTGCTTCTCTCTGGTCCTCTGGCTACTGTTTGATGGCAGCGACTGTCTGTTTAAGAACATAACTTCTGTCTATGGATTCTATCTCAGCTTCCCTCATCCTCCAGTCTTGAAGTAGAATCTACTGTAGTTTCCAGTAATGACTCCCTGAGGGCGGCGGACGACTCCCTCAACCCGTGATGACTATTGTCTTTTTCATACTCCTTTAACCTCTAGATTTCTTGATGTACAGAATATTTTCCCTCTCTCTCTCTCTCTCTCTCTTAATCTCTCTCTCTCTCTCTCTCTCTCTCTCTCTCTCTCGAGAGAGAGAGAGAGAGAGAGAGAGCAGGAAAAACATTAGTTTAAGCAACACCGAAACTTCTAAGCTTTCCTCTGGACTTTGGATAGTTCAGGTTAAAGCTGAATCCCACATTGGAATAAAAATAGGACAAATGGTAAGCAGATATATGAAGACTTCTTAAATTAAATATTTAAAATGGAAAACTTTTGCTGCTCTATGAGTCTTTCTCATTGATCATCAAGAGGATGTACTATTTACAGTCCGATTCTAAATGGATATTGTTTACATAAGCAGTTCCTCATTTACTTTCTTGGGCTGGGGACACAGTTAAGAGGCATAGCATCTGCCTGGCAAGTGCAAGGCCGTGAGTTTGATTTCCAGCACCAAAATCAAGTTAGTCAGATTTACTTTCTCAGTTCTAGCATATCTGTGTTCCTCATAGCTTTGTGTACAGCTTCACAGAATGGTATAGCCATAGATATTCTTGTTATTTCTAAGTAGCACTGTGCACTTGTAAATGAAGAGCTTCGAATCAACAGTGATAAGTGATACAAGCTGTGAAATAGCATCATGCAGTAGTTGCCTGTATTGACTTGGCAGAGTTAGTCACACCAGAAGCACACCTCTGTTCTCAGATTATGTGGTTGAGGCAGTCACATTGAACATTTCCTGTTCAGTATGGAGCAGGTACTAATTCCACATGGTGCAATAGCTTTGGGGGTGTTAGGAAGTACAGGGAAGAACTGTTTTGCTGCTGGGAATGTAAACAAGTACAACCATTCATGGAAATAAGTATGGAGATTTTTCAAAAGGTTATAAGCAGAAATTCCATTCAGCCCTGCTATTTTCCTTTTAGCTATCTTGCTTGAAGAATAAGAGACATTATTTGACGTGGTGCATGCATACTCATTTCATAGCAGTGCAAGTCATAATAATTGAACCTTGAAAATGACCTATATGTCCATCAACAGCTGGCAGGACTTAAATATATATATATATATATATATATATATATATATATATATATATATATATATATCCACAATGTGGTGCTACTCAGCCTCAGGGGGATGGATTGGAGTCATTTGGGGGAAAACACCTGCATCTGGAGACAGTAACACTAAGTAACAGGAATCAGACAGAAATGGTTAAATATCTCCTACTTATATCAGAAGCCAAGAGTATAAATAATTTAAATAGAAAAATAAAAAATAGCTAATAAAAATAAGGTGATAGACTCTTTGCAAATAAGTAGGGGGTCTAGGGATGGAGGGGGGAGGGCAAGGGGAAATGCAAAGAATTAAGGTGTGTTACATGCATGCAACAGCTCCTTACGATGAATGCAAACCTGTACATCTAACAATACAGAGTAGGCATCTAGGCATAGTCAATTTCTGGAAAAACAATGGCATTTTATTTTTTCAAAACTGGTTCTTGCTTTGTAGTTCAAGCTGCCCTTGAACTCACTGTATAGCCTGGGCTGGACTTGAACTCATGGAGGTTGTCCTGAAAGCAGTTGCGTTTGCAACTGCAAAGTGAAGAACTCTTAAATTCTATGGGTGAAGGCAGTTGTTGTGTTAAATGTGTGCTTAGATATAGGCGCATATTGATATCCAATACATTTTTACATGTATCAGAAAAATGAATATCCATTATTTTTATGCTAGGGGCTTATGTGGAAAGATTATCCTAGGAACATACTTGTCCCCTCCTTTTTTAAATTTTTTATTGATTGGTAAATAATAATATACTAATTTTTATTAAACTGAAAGACCACTATATTTTGAATTAGTTCATGTAATTCTAGGAAGAAACAAATCTTGCTTCTGTTATAAATAACAAATTCCTTTGATAAATGGAATAAGGTACTACATTCAACTATAGTTAATGAAGATGTATTGTGTCTTTGAAAAATGGAAAGAGTGGGCTTTC
>PVKN010010164.1:0-22944 GCA_004027915.1 Capromys pilorides
CTCAAAACTAATAAAAGGAGGAAATAAATTGACCCCATACAAAGAAAACAAACTGTAGCTCTTTTTTATTTTTTTGAGGGACTGGGGTTTGAACTCACAACCTTGCACTTGCCAGGCAGGCACTTGTGCCTCAGAGCTATCTCCCCAGCCCCTTACCATAGCTCTTTTTAAAGTGTATTTTGTGCAGTCTACAGGGTCTCACTACACAGGTTGGACTCATACTGATCCTCCTGTTTTCAGCCTGGCAAAGTGCTGGGATTACAGGCGCGCGCCACCACGCCCAGGCTCAATCTCTGTCTCGATGCGCACTGGGGCCGGGGCAGGCAGTAGTAACAGCACAGCAGGAGTAACCAGGAGGGGTTACTAGTGGAGGTAGGAAAAGATCACACCCAGTGATGCAGCTGCACTAGCAAACACGAAATTGTTGAGCAATCATTTTGGTAACTACACAGACAGCTGCCTTTCAGAATTTAGGAAGATGTCAACCCACAACCTAAATATAAAAATATGCCTCACTCCTGGATGAGAAAATAACTGCTATACTTCACAATGTCTTCTTTCATGGTTTAGTTGTTTCTGAGATTAACAAAATAGTTCTAGAGTTTATCAGGAAGGATATAACATAGGTAGAGATGCAAAACTAGCATCTTAAGAAGCAGAGAACAATAAACAAAGCCCAGGGATCCTGATGGCTCTTTGATTGTTGTCTCCTCCCTTGCTTGGGATGTTAGTGGTCATCTCTTCCCCTCCTTGTAATCTTTTTACTTAACATTTGCATGAGCCTAGCATTAGACAAATAGTGAAGGTCAAGAGATTATAATCTTTCTTAACTAAAGTAATTATGCATGTGAGCACATTCCTTAGCCTGTCCTTGAGTACTCAATAAAAGTAAGATGCCTCTGTGGGTCAGGACTCACTTTGAGAGAGACAGAGCTCAGTGCGACCTCTTAGCTGAATTCATCGGGTCTTCTTGTTGTTTCTTTCGGCACTGACACATAACGACATGCAACAAACATAGGCAAAAACATCAAAGAAAATTCCAGGAAGTATAAGTCATGAAGGAAACACTTGTATTTTATAGGATGAAATGTTGTCCAAGACCGGAAAGAAAAGCAAGATCATTTAAAAATAGCTAAATGCCAAGTCAGATGTTAAAATACTTAATATATGAATTACTAATACTCAAAATAATACATAGTCAGTCCACAAAAAGACATAAACAGAAGAGGTTTGACACACCACTATACGTAAGAATTTAGCTTATGCTTTAAAGACAATGATTAGAAATCAGTGAAAAATATTCACCACGTCATATGAACAACCACTGAGAGATTTAAAGTAGAAAACAGTAGTGCCACGAGAACTTGAAGCAGTCGTCAGAGTTCTCACAGGCAGCCCTTTCTGTGCTGGCCACAGCCCTCGGGGCCTTGGTTGCCTTTGGTTCGGGAACTTCACTCCAGGATCCCGGCCACAGCTCTGTCTCTACTGTCCTTGAATCTCCTTAGCCCCTTTGGTGTGCGGCTGCCTTGTTCCATGCTAGCCAGGGCCACGAGCCTGGACCCCTTTGACCGGGGCCTACAAACCCCTGCTGCTCTGTGGTGAGGTATTCAGTGTCTGTGACTGTCACCTTGCCCAGGCCCTGGGTCCCCATCAGTCCCAGGGCAGAGGCCTTTGTGAGGCCTGACCTGCAGTGTGACTGACCTGCAGACAGATGGTAGCTAAAACCTCCAAAGAGGAAACCGTTGCCACTAAAGCTATTTTAATACTTGTGTACAAGAAGCAAAACTGGAGACCAAGCCTGCTGGGGACAGTGGTGACACAAAAGAGTTATGCAATGTACAAGATGCCGTGAATTAGTGACACGAGGATCAAGTCAGTATTTGGCTTCCGACCGATGCACCGAACTCTCATTTTGAGGGAGATCATGCCTTCTGGAAAGGAACTCGGCAATGGAGGACAAAACACCTTCAACGTGCTCATTTTCTTGGACCCAGTGATTCCGCTTTGGAGGCCAGAGCTCAAGAAAATCATCTATTTGTACATTTACGATGTCTTTATTCTGTATTTAGCGATAAACATTTGGCAACAACTTGAGTGGATGTTAGTAAAGTCATGACTAAGTAATTTCAGGAAATGCTGGGGTTGTCATTTATCCAAAACGTGGGATCCATTGAGGGAAACAGCAGAAAAGGAGAGAATGGTTAGATGCTGCTGGGAGCCACTGAAGCTGGAGCAGGACGAGGCCTCGGGGCCTAAAGCAGTCAAGCTGCCTCAGTGGTGAGAAAAACATCCTGGCCGGACAGTGTCAGCTGTTAGTGGCTAGGCAACCTTGTGCCACGTACTAACTTTGCAAAGGTACAAATAAACCCCCTACTGTTGTGCTGGGGGTCGTCTGTCACTCAGGCAGATGGGCCACCACCTGGCCCAGCTCATGTACCTTTCCTCATTCCTGTCACCATGTATCCCTGGGGTACCTGAGAGACGAATGAGTTCCTATAAAAAACTGCTTACTGTATATTTAATTCCAAGACTGTAGTCAAGTGCCTCATGCAAAACCTGGTGTTTATTACACTCTGAGCATTTGCTGAACCAAGATAGAAGAAGTCCCATCGAGTGTGACGTCAGGGTAGTGGCACATGGTGCTGCTACGATCACACCAGGGAATACTCCTAGCGCAGCACCTCTGTGGGCCCACCATCTGCTGAATGCGCGGACCCGATACGTTCCTATCTCCATCAGCCTTGGTTTCTGGGTCCGCATCGTTGAAAGCATCATGGTGGGAACTGTATTTGGCTGTGCAAAATAATGAGATTCTGCGTAGCCAGAGTCACTGTGAATTTCCCCAAAATGTGATTTCCTCTTTGGAATCCTTTTCCTGACTGGAAAATTGCTCCAAGAAAGTAATGAATGAAGTCATTTTAGTTCGAGAACGCTACCCTGCTAGGATAGACCATCCTACAGTACAAAAATAGAAGAGTGAAAGCCTTGAGAGGCACAGCTCCAGGGCAGCGTACTTGCTTAGCGGATTACAAGCCCTAGGCGTCTTCTGCAACAGTGCCAAGGAAAAAGAAAGACGCAGCGGAAGGCCAGCCCGAGCCACAGTTCCCCTGCACTGCTTCTGCTGCACACCCTGCTTGCGTTCTCTCCCTGCTTTGCCACCAGCACTTTGGATTTCTTGGGTAGGTGAAAGACCTGGCTCCCCGCCTCAGCTCTGAGCAATCAGAGAGGGTCACCCCGGGGGCTCAGGGGTCCCAGCAGGGCCAGCCATGGGCTCTGCTCTTTCTCCATACACTCAGGGTCCCCTGCCATGGGATCCTTCAGGGTTGTTTCAAGGGCATGTCCCAGTAAAGTGGCTACACACAAATCCTAGTCTCTGTGTCTCCTTGTGGGAAGCCTGCCCTTGAAACAGCTCCAAACTCAAGGGACAGACGCTTGCAATTACGTTACTTGCCAGTATCGACACAGTCTGAGCGTGTGGGCTCAGGCTTACTGAGCGATCTTTATGCATTGCTTATTCCAAGTCAGTACAGTCCTCCTGTATGTGCTCAAGCTGAGAGCAGCACCTCGGAGTAGAAGCAACCCTGGAATGGCTTTGAGCCATTCTTCTTAGGCAGGGCCTCCACAACAGGCTTTGTAACAACTTGGGCAGACCATAGACAGTTGGCTAGATAGAAACAATTTTTTAACCTCTTTGATATTTATTGGTCTGATCTGGACAACTGGAAATGTTGGATTGAGGAGCTTTAAGTCCATTTCCAAAGCGTACAAGGAGGGGTTCAGCCAGAGAAAGGACGACCATCTCTTGAGACTTCGGTTCCTCTGTACATTTGATGCTTTGTCTTCATTTCTCATTCTTTTATTTAACTGCTTTATCAGAATAAATTTATTTACATTTCACTCATTGCAGCCAAGCACAGTGGCGCACAACTATAATCCCAGCACTCTGGAGACTGAGGCAGGATCACCACCAGATTGAGATTATCCTGCGCTGTGAAGTGAGTTATTATACCTATTTTGAAATGTTAGAATACATACCATCAAGTAATTCACTCTAATGAAAGAGACTAGAATTTTAGAAAATATTTCAAAAATGCAATACATTTTAAACTTTCAGAATATAAAACAATTTTCAAACTAAGTCCAACTGCTTAATCTTTGTTTTCCATCTAAACATGTCTCCCATCTAACATGTAGGCATTTGCTGACATTTATCAAAAACAATCCATGTACCAAATTTAATAACTAAGTTGTAAAGTTGAAAAGGAGATTACTTACGTTCAAAATTTATTTTACCTGGCTAATCTGTTAAAATCCTGAGTGATTTAGTTAATAAAATTTTCTTTGTTCTACATAAAAAAAAAATCAAAGCCAGGGTGAGGGTCTTGATGATTTAAATCATTCCTGAGTAGACACCAAAATATTTATATGAAATATAACCAAAAAGGTTAAGATAAAATGGTATTAAAATGTATCATTTTTTTAAAAAAAGAGCTCTTAGTGCATGTTGGCATTAAAATTGGCCCCTGCTGCCCTGAATTTTGTAGAATTCAGTCTCTCTTAGCAGTTTTAAAAAGTAGACAGGTGCACTGCCTAGCTGGCCGCAACGGCAGCACAGGCCTCTGTCACAGGGGTCACCGCTACCCGTGCCCACAGATCCGCGAGGAGGAACCGCAGGGTATAGTTCCCTTCGGATGTGAGCGCGATCCCAAAGCAGGATCACTCTCTGAATCAATCCCTCGCTGTGTTTGATTTTAAAAGCAAGAAACGCCTTGCACAGCTTGAGCTTGGTTAGTTGATGCCTAACTCAAGACAAGCGTGCGAGAGCCCTGAGGATGCGCTTCGGGCGGTAGCCACAGTGCCGCTTCCTTCTGGTCCACAAGCACAAAGCCACACCCGGAAGCCTGTACTGGACAATCTATGCAGTTTGGGTACCAGAGAGCAGAGCTTGAGCTCTCCCCAGCCAAGCCCAGTCCCAGCTTCTCCCAGAGAACTATCCTCTGCCTTCCTACATCACCTCCACGGCCCCCGCCTCATTTGTCCTCATGACAGAGGACAAATGTCAGGGACCCATGTCTTCTTCACTAATTGGGCTGTTAATTTCTGCAGCTTGTCCTTCAAGCAGTGTACAAGCCCTGGGTTGCTCACCAGCCCTAAAGCCCTCTGGTTTCCACACTTCCCTGTTCTTTCCGGCAGTGGGGAGGAGGCCAGGCTCCTGGAGCGGTGCAGGGATTGCTGGAGCCTTCGGAATACTCCAGGAAAATTGGGATTCTAGTACAGAAATGATTTCTGGCTCATAATTTATTATCGAAGGGATTATCTGTTAGTTTTACAGATTTCAAACTCTATGTTTCCAGTGACTCAATAAATAATGAATAACGCAAGATACACTGGTTGTGCTGCTCCAGCAAATCAACACAGAGAAATGCAAAAATGTTCTAGGCAGCAAGGCCTGAGCCTATCTGCAGTTCTGGAACAGAGTCACAGATGTTGAAGAGACCCGGCCGTTGCCTCCGGAGGGGCTGTGTCTCTGCCAGGGACTTGGAACTGATCAATCGTTTATCAGAAGCAGAAGCCCGTGCTGTGGGTGGGCAGCTGCAGGCTGTAGAGGAAGTTGTCCCAGCTTGCTTCGATCCTGCATGCTGCTTGGGACAGCGGAGCCTGCACCCTGGCCTCCTGCGCACTGGTCTGAGCAGTTCCTCTGTACGCAAAGTGTTTCCAGAGTTGTGACAGCGGGGACAGCATTCAATGCAGTGCTCAGGACAGCTGGGCCCTGGCATCCATGGCCTGTGGGCACACCCTGGTGAGCCTGTCTCCCTCAGCTGCACCTGGCCCCCAGGCGCACATGGCTCACGGCCGAGTAGGGAAGAACAAACAATCTCCTCTGCAGACTGTCACCTCACATCCACCAAGGAGGCAGTTGTGAGAACTGAAAAATAGAAAACAGTGAGTGCTTGTGAGGGGGGGGTTGAGAAGGTCTAGTGAAAAAAAGCACAGCGATGCTGCCAAAAACTAAACATAAGACGACCACGTGACCCCTCCACTAGGCCTCTGAATGCAGAGCAGGATGCAGACAGGGGCTGGGCCACCCAGGTCACAGCAGTGCACTTGCTGAGAGCCAAGGGTGGCCGCTGCCCAGATGTCCTCAGCCGGTGACTGGAGAAGCAGAGCACTGTGTCCACACGCTGGGCTCCAAGAGGGGCCCGAGGCTCAGGAGCCGACTCTCCCTCCAGAATTTTCCTGCTCTGGCGTCGCGCCTTCGTCCTCCTCCCAGGACAGCCTTGGAAACAGCAGGTCCTCCTCCCCAGGAGAAGCATAGAAACACAACCCCTCTCCACCCAAGACAGGCCTGAAGTCTATAAAGGTCTTCTCTCTTTCCTCCTTGAGAAGCCTCATCACAAAGGGCTCCTGCCTCATGCCTTGAGGAGGGACTGTGCCAGAGAGGACGGGCAGGATACGGTCAGGCGAGAGTTTTTCCTGGATGTCCTAGGTCTTCAGCTCTCAAGGTTTCTGTGTTGGGTAAAAGCTTGAAGACATGAATTTATTCTCTTTCTCTCTTGTTAAATTGTCTCTTGTGAGGGAGACCAGTCATGGCCTTAAGATGCTGACATCTTCTCAGCACCGACAGTGGAGAATTGATTCAGTTGTAAAAGGAACAGAGAATCCAACGACTGCCGAGTGACTGAGCAGTCACAAAAGGAGAGAGGACTCTGGTCATGCAGTGTCCCCAGCAGTCAGCTGCCCAGAGAGGACAACCAGAGTGGTGGTACCCAGCTCCTCAGGGAGGGAGCCCGCGGAGTCCCTGCCTGGAGGCTCGGGCAGGATGGTGCAAAGCTCTAGAGCTGGCCGGCTGTGGTGGCTGCACGGCAGCTGAGCGTAGCTAGTGCCGCTGAAAGAGCACCCAGCATGGCTACGGTGGTGGCACTTGTGCCGCACGCGCTTTACCAGCAAATTCTTTTAATTAAAGAAAACCAGCCCAGCCCATGTTGAAGAGCACCATTTCAGATTCAACTATTTCTGAAGCACCAGCTTCTGAGAGAGAGGCCAGGCCGGGAGGCCTCTGCTTGCTTCCGGCTTGTGGCCCCAAACTCCCCTAAGCCACATTTCCCCTTCAGGCGGTCTGAAAGTTTATCTCCACATCAAATAAACACGGTAGCACATGTGTGTGTGTGCTGACTCAGCAGCCCTAAATCAATGGCTGGACTTGAGGGCCCATGCATCTCTGTCTCTGGTGACGTGTGCAGGTGTGGGAAGCACAGCAGACCGGGCACTTCCACGGGAGAGTCAAACTGCTATTTTTAACTTCCGCTGTCTCACAGAGACAACAAGAAGCTCAGTCTGCAGGCTGGGAGCAAGGCACCCCCTGTACCATCCCTGGGGGGAGGGGGCACCCCCCAGCACCCCTAGCTCTCTGGCAGAGACACTGCAGTGCCTTACACTGTGCATGCAGCACAGTCCTCCCAGCAGCCTCTGCCTCCGAACATCCCTCATCTCGTTCATTTGTTCGCATGCTTGTGACCTGCCCTCCCTGCTCCTCCTTTCCCATCAAAAAATACTCCTCAGACACCCCACGAGCAAAGGGGCGGCACCACCTGCTGGGTGAGGCAGCATTTTTCCTTGTCACTGGTTTCCACAACTCCGTGTCTCTTTTATCTTTGGTGCTAAGCATCAACACTGTCTTCCAGCACAGGACACAGCTGGAGTCCCCAGGATTTGCCTTTTTCATTAAAATAAATAAAAGCACAAATTCCACCCTCTTCTCCATGTTGACCAGGCTCACTTTCCCAAACACATGCAGTTTGAGTATTTATAAGCAGATTCGGGACCAGAAACTTCCAGATGGCTCCCACCCTGAAAATGTGAATTTTTAGAAGATCAGCCAGAGTGTCCTCTTTCTGAGTCTTACTGATTTAATCCTGGGAGCAGCCATGTGACTTTACTGCTGAAAATAGCACACCGCGCACGTGTGTGTGTGTGTGTTTCCCTAGAGAAGTGTAGTAATACACTGCACTTTGTGAATAAAGGAGCAGGATTCTTGGCCATACAATTCGCCAGCCCCTGTGGGGCCATTCCAAAACAGCAGCTGCCCCACATCCCCAGAACAAACCTACCCCAGGGGGCAGTCCCCAGTCCCCAGTCCCTGCAGACAGCTTGGCTTCCTCCAGTGCATAGTGCCGACTGTGTCCCCACCAGAGGACCTGAAAGAACACCCAGGGCCCACAGGAAAACAGCCCCAAGCCTCCAGTGTACCAGGGCTCCCTCCTTGCTGTGCTCGGGCCCTTCCAACACCACTCCCAACACTGGATGAGAATCTGCCTCTCCTGGCCTGACCCTGAGGTGCTGGCTCCCTGGGGATGTTTTTGTTGAGAGGCCTCACGAGGGGCCCAGCCTGGGGCTCCAGCTACCTCTGGGACAGCGTGGAATCTCAGAGACCATTGTCCCATCTTCTCCTGAGCATATTCCTTACACCGATTGAAAACACCTTTGCCCATGCGCTTAGCTTACTCAGCGCAGCACAATCTTAACGGCATCCTGGGAAGTGCGGGGCAAGGACAGAGGGTGGGAATAAGGGGCCGTGGGTCACCTCTAGGGGCCTTCTCAAAGCCACCCAGCACACGCAGGGCCTCAGCACTCTGCCTGCAACCCTCACCACACTGTGGGAAGTGGAGACCGAATCCAGGGCTCCGTCTCCAAGGCAACGTAGCTTCTCACTTAGACGTTAAGTGCGGAGCTCCACACTCTCCACATTCCTGGGTCTAAACTTCTTTCTATGCACTTGCTCTGTCTGCATCTCCGCGCTACAGAGCCAGTTGAAGAGGGTCTCAGGATGGACAAGGCCCATCATGTACACATTTCAAAATCAAATGAGAGGATCGATACCCGATTCCCCCGCAGGGCCTGGATCTGTTCGTGGGGAGGAGACATCCTCCTGGGAAGCCCCCCAGCCGCTGCAGTGCGTGTGCGCCGGTGGTCCAGGGGAGTCTACGGGTAGGAGGCTGATGTGGGTCTGCCCGGTCACACACGGGATTGCAGTGGAGCGAGGGCTCGCTCAGGCTGACCCGCCACCTAAGCCGAAAGCACTCTCTCGGCTCACTGCTGCTTTTCCACTGCGCCTTGGAAACGACTGTTAGTGGGGACTCAGTACACAGCCCACGCCGGCATCGGGTATCACCTGTGGTGCTCAGGCTCTGTGGGACCACATGGGGGGGTCATCCCAGGGGTCACGCGTGGGCCTGGCACCAGAAAGGGGTTCCTAACTGTGCTGCAGCCCAGGGGGCAAGGAGAGAAGGTGCTTTGCCACTGGAGGGGGAGGAGCAGGGGCAGCGCTGAGGCCCGGGGCCTGCCGCTGGCCGCGGCTCAGGAGCTGTGATTGCCTGTCTTTCAGAACAGTCATTGTCCGCAATTCCCTTTCCACCTTCTCCTCTTCTGTCAGCCTGGCAGCAAGACCAGGGAGCTCTTCCTTAGTCAGAGCACCCAGGCTTCCACGAAAAAAGTATTCCCTGTTCCAGAATTCCCATTTAACCAGGCACCCTGTACTTTTCACTGGCTAAGTCTGGTAACCCTTCTAGCAATATTAATACTACAGCAGTTTATCATTAACACAACTGGAAAAAAAAAACAAACCGCTAAATGTTAGCCACAGATCGGTGACATCTTTTCTTCCTGTCCGCTCGGTCTCCATTCACATGCCTGGCACAGCACAAGTCTTCATCGACCCGGCAGGGTGCCACGCACCAACCTACAGGTGTCAGTTTTTAGTCCTCGAAGACCCCGGGCCTGGTCCTCGCCTAGCTGCTGGCCTGGCTTCCTCAAGGGTCTTGCTGGTGCCTGTGGGATCTGGGTGCCTGCTGTTCCCTGCCCAGGTGACAGTCAGAGACTCATCTGACTCCCGCTTGAGGCTTCGCCACCCTTAGTGTGAGCCCTCTCTGCCACCTCTGGGCCCATCTCACTTGTGCCACCAAACCTATCACCAAGCTAAGATTCTCGGGCTGGCGCCTTTTCTAGGATGCAGAACCTATAAAGGCTGGGGTGAGGTACGTCATGCTCACCGTTGCCATTCCATCTTCTAGAACACGAATACTAATTGCTCATTGCGTTCATGCATGGATAAACAGCAGCTGTGTGCTCCTTATCATGCTCTTATTAGGATTTTTAAAATTTTTGCTTTATTGTTCTGTACCAGGGATCGAACTCAGGACCTTGCATTTGCCAGGCAGGTGCTTAAGCCACTAAGCTATCTCCTTAGCTCCCTTATCATGCTATTGTTATGGTTATCTTTGTGCATAAAACATGCTCAGAGAACTAAACTGCAGGCACTGGATGGGCCCTGGAAAAGCACAGTGAGAAGTTAGCTTTCATGAGCTGGGAAATCCAGAGCCACGGTGACTTCCTGAGGGGAAGGGATAGCTTCAGAGTTTCAATCACAAGGAAGATTTGGGGTGTCATTCTAGCATAAGTGGGAATGAGAGACAGCTGCCGACCGTTCTTTATACTTCCATGCGTGGTCTGTGCCATCTGTCCTGGCCCTCTTCCGTAACGGAAGGATATCTCAGACATTATTTACTTCTCGTGGTTCTTCTGGAAGTCTACATCTGAAGCGGCCTCTGTTAGTTGGTCTTGATCCTCCCTAAATGTGGAAGAGGAAAACGCTGCTCCTCACGGCTGAAGTTTCACAGGAAAATGAGCGCCTGCCCGTGCTGGGGCTGGACCGGCCATCACTTCTGAGCAGAGACGCTGTCACGGTTTGGGGTTTTGGCAAGGTGAACAAAATAGAAGAAGACACATGTTACAACATTATTTTAGACAAGAAGTATAAGAAATCTATCCACACACTGAACGCTAAGAACCCAGCTGAGGGCCTGGATCCTAATACGCCGCGTGAGTCCAGCTGAAAACCTAGAGCCCACAGCGGTGCCTCCCACGAGTCCAGCTGGAGGCCCAGAGTCCACGCCCAAGCCTCGTGCAGGCCTGTTTCGTGCATCTGTGCTGGAAAGGCCCAAAGGTCAGTAGTAGAAGCTAGGCAGTTTATGCAGCAGGCCGAAGGATCTGAACTGGGGGCAGGAAACAGTGCTCAAGGTAAGCACCAGAGCTCCCCAAAAAGTACCACAGCCGTCCTCAGCAACAGTGAGGTCCCGAGTTCCTCCGGCAATGAGGAAAGCTGAGTTTCCATCAGGACAGCCAGGGCAACAAGCTTCTCCATGAGGCTGAGCAGGGCACCATTTTCCCCTCTGGAGCCAGAAAGTGACACTCAAGCTGAGGACCAGAGCTCTTCCCAAGCTCACTGGGAAAGCCAGCGTGACAAGGTTCTCTAGCCGAGCAGCCCACGAGAGCTAGCAGCTTCCAGCAGCTCAACAGCTTCTCCAAACAGCGTCTCCGACCGCGCTCTGGCAGCTGTGCCTGCTCTGCTCTATGCTGAGGGCAGCAACCCTCAGGTGAGCTTCCCGCACCCAGCACCATGCTAGTCTAATTCAGCTGGGTAAGTCGCCCACCGGTTAGAAATCCACTACAGATGTCTTTCCTGTTCCGGCTTCTTTTACAATTTTTCCCAAGTTCTCATCAATTAATTGAATGCATTCACCCCACCCCCACCCCCCCAGCCTGAGCTGGAAGGGAACATGGACACCTGAGCAAGTCAGGGAACCAGCTCAAGGGCTGCACCACAGGGCTGCGTGGGCTCCTGAGCCGTGGGAGGCCTGGACGTGGAGACACCTAAGGCCAGGGACAAGGAAGGTGGACGCTTCCCTTGAGCTCAGGTACTTTTAGAGCTCCTAGCCTTAGCTGGGCCAACCTCAGCACCCCTAGGCTCCCAGCTCTGATACCCCCAGCCCTCCCAGCAGACCTGGCTTTATGCTGTCACACCTGTAAACACCAAACCAGAAGGTCTGCCTAGAGGAGGGGCCCAAGGACGCGTGATGGCACATTGCTTCGTTCTTGTAGAAGCCCTGCGGGGTCCAGGAAAGAGAAACAGCACACGGCGAGGCTGCTGGTCCCAGAAGGGTCCTGCAAGGTCACCCCAGCTCTTTTGCACCTCTTTCCTGCCGTGGTCAGGCCAGGGCCACCATGGGTTGTGTTTTATTTTGTTTTGCTTCTGAGACAGACTCGCTGTGTAGTTCAGCCTGGCCTTGAACTCACTATAGAGCCCAGGCTGGCCTTGAATTCATGGTGATCCTCCTGCCTCAGCCTCTCAAGAGGAAGGGAGGCGTGCACCACTGTGCCCAGCTAGGACTACCACACCTTGTGTGAAATGCTGGTAGCACAGGGGAAAACAGTTTGTAGAATCTATCCAGGACCACTCCCGCCTCAGAGTTTTTAGGAAGCCAAGGATCCTTTGTCACGTAAATGATTCCGATCCTAGTTAAGGTCCCACTTCCACAGCCGCACTTTCTATGCAGCCATTGTGCCTGAGGTGCACCTAAGTTACTCTCACCCACCTGCCCTCTGGGATGTTTTCAGACCTTGTACCTGACCCAGGGGCCAGAACCTGCAGGTAGGAGAGCAGGGCTGCAGGCAGGTGGGAGGGCGTGGCCCGAGAGTCAGCTGGGAAGAGCCTGCTCTAGGCCGGGGCAGGCGGCTGCCAGGCACGGAGGGTGGCATCCTGGTAGGGCTACCAGCTGGGCACCGGCACATCCTTCCAGAGGAGTAGGCGTATTCTTGGGGGCAAAGAGGAGCTTTAGGAAATAGACCCTAGGGCGGCGTATGAACCGGTCTGAGACCCACAGGGGTGCAGCTCAATGGCAGAACACCTGGCCACAATGAGCAAGGCCTCAGGTTCAATCCCTAGTGCAGGGGAAAAGCAGACACATAGCACTACCTCTGTGTCTTGTCAAAAAGCAAAAGTGTTGGATGAACGTTTCCTGGAAAGCTGTAGAACACGGAAGCAGGCAGCTCTGGCTACACTGTGTTATTTGATGAGGCATGTGCACCCTGGCTCCCAACTTCACATTACACCTCTTTGGGTCCCAGAGGCATCTTCCCTGCAGGCGAGGGTCCCTGAGCCCAGTGCATCATGGCCTTCCGGTCATGTGACAGCACAGAAGAGCTGAGTGCCGCCAATTGACCTGAGCAGTGCAGCACCCAGCCAATGAATTTCCTGTTCCCCCACACCCCTGTTCTTTCAGCCTCTCTCCTCTCCTCTTCTCTTCTCTTCTCTTCTCTTCTCTTCTCTTCTCTTCTCTTCTCTTCTCTCCTCTTCTCTTCTCTTCTCTTCCCTCCCCCTCACCTCACCTTGCCTCTTCTCTCTTCCTCCCTCTCTCTCTCCCTTTTCTTCTCCCTCTTTCTCATTTCTGGGAATTAGACCTAGTGATATACAGAATGAAACTCCCCACCTGAAAGACACGTGGGACAAGTTTATGTCCTCAAAACCTGAAGAATGAATTTTAGGAACAAATGGAGGTTAACAGCAGACTATCTACTGGGGGAAAGAAAGCTTCTATCTGAGAGAGGGACAGAAGGGGACCCGAGCAGGTCGTCCCCAGAAAGCTGTCTCTTCCAGCGATTTTTATAGAGTAAAACCATATGGGTCCGAGGTGGAGAAAAATGAGAACTCGCTTAAGTGAGCATGAGGTGGGACAAAACTATGGTCAGCCAATGATATTACAGGTACCATTGCTCAGGTAAAATTGATTAAATCCAGGGCCAACTAGGGGAGCGAGCTACCTAGCAGGTGGGCGTGAATATAGCACAGTTTGTCCAGGAGCTTGTACCAGTTGGTCAGTGACTGTGCCTGGCTCCTCAAGGTGATGATCAATCCCGGATACTTACTTAGCATTTGTTCAATTCTTTAGTTTTTAGGTCTGGTCCACAGTGGGAGCTCCGTCTCTCTCCGTTGTAAGGAATCTTGTCCGTGCTGTCTCCACTGAGGGTCTGGCCATGCCTGACTGCCTGTAATGTTTCCTTCTTATTCATCTGCCTACAACTCTAGGGCCTCCACACTGAGCTGCATCTCCAGACCTTTTCTTTGCATTTTGAGATAGGGTCTCACCAGTTGCTAAATTGCCCAGCCTGGACTCAAGCTCGCAATCCTCCTGCCGCAGCTTCCCAGAGTTCCCAGACAAACGCTGCCTGATTCCAGTCATATGCAGCACCTAGGAAATCCGGTCAAGAGGTACAAGGGCGGCTCTCGGCAGTGGGCCATGGGGTTAAGCTGCTGGGCGCCGAGTTCTGGCCATGGGGTTAAGCTGCTGGGCGCCGAGTTCCAGCCTCGCAGGGTGGAGCGTGCTTGGGACAGAAGCTTCTGATGTCGAGCATCAGTTACACGCACCTGGCGCCATGGACCCCTGTGCTCAGTAATGGTGACAATGGCAGGTTCGCGCTACGCTGATGTTATCACAGTTTGAAAGGCCTCTGTAGATGCTTCTCTTCTTCCAAGCAATCAGTGGGTAGCGTAAGCACGTGACTCCAGGTCAGGCCTGTGTGGCTGTCCCGCAGCAGTTTGCAGGCGTCACTCCAGAGCCCGGGAGGCTTTGGAAACGCTTTTGCCTTAGAGGCTGGGAAGAAGCCATGGCTGGTCCCGGTTCTGTGACTGAAATCCACTTTTTCCCTTTCTTGGAACAGTTTACATCTTTTCCTTATGGCTGGTGCTGTCATTTTTCTTCATGATGTGACATGTGCTGATAGCTTTTCAATATTTTTCTGAAACATATTTCACATTTTCAATCTGAAAACTTGTCCCTCCCTTTGGGCAGTTTTCTTATTTCACTCTATTAGTAAGTCTCTCTCCTCCACTTGATGAATTGTTTCTTTAACTTTTACATTTATTTATTTATTTATTTATTGAGACAGGGTCTCGCTATGCAGTTCAGGCTGGCCTTGAGCTCACTTTTGTAGCCCAGGCTGGTCTCAAACTTGCACCGATTCTCTTGCCTCAGCCTCCCAAGTTCTGGGATTACAGGCATGTACCACCGTGCCTGGCCCACGGAGCTGTCTCCCCAGCGCCTAACTTTTAGTTCTTTATGCATCAATATTCTACTTTTTCTCTTTTCACTCTTATTTTCAAGTTTTGGAGCTTTTATTGGTGCCTGTTTAGAGTTCTTTCTCTCCATTGCAATGGCCACCGCCCTGTCCCCAGGCCAGAGCCTGCCTCTCCTGGCCACGGCCAGAGCCAAAGGCTGTCTGCTCTATTTCTGCTAGTGAGTGGAGTGGAATTTGCCCTCCGTGGCACTGTGCCCCCACCTAGGACCTCAGGGCTCAGCAAGGTACCTCCAGGCTGCCTGTGCTCCCCAGAGGCCGCCCCCCTCTGTTCTTACCCTGGCCCAACCTCCTTTCCTCTTGATATTGGATCTTTCCAGTAGCTCTGTCACTTTTTTATATCCCACCTATAATTTTCTGGGGTTCCCAGGGAGCCGAGGTAAACATTGCACGGGGTTTACCCTGCACTATTTGACTGAGAGCGGATTTATCAGCTGCTTTCCCAGTCCTATTGGTCTTCCTTTCTGATTACGGTGGGACTATTGCAGGTGGCAGGCAGCTGAGTTAGATAGCAATCCAGGCAGTCAGACTGGGCTGGACCCTCAAGGAGACAGCGCTGAAGACAAGATATGCTGCAACTGTGAGAGAGACGGATGCTCCGGCTGTGGGCCAGCCCTAGAGACCGAAAGTCGGCCAAATGCTCACCTCCCTAAAGATTAGCATCTGGGATTGATTGATCATCCCCCTGAGGAAGCCAGGAAGAATCAATCTGACTGCTACTGGCTGGCTACTGGGTAAACTCCTGTTCTGTATTTGTACCCCCTTGCTATGTGACTCACTGCCCCATTTGGTCCTGGACTTACCCAGTTTTACCTGAGCCATGGCGCTTGTGGTCTCACTGGTTGGCCGCAGTTTTGTCCCGCCTCATGCCCACCGAAGTGAGTTCCATGCTCTCCACTACCTTAGACCCACTTGATTTTCCTCTATAAAAGCCCCTGACAGGACAGCTTCCTGGGGACCACCCCACTCGGGAACCTCCTCCTGTCCCTCTCTCAGACAGGAACTTTCTTTCCCCCAGTAAGTCTATTCTGTGCATAACCTTCATTTGCTCCTAAAATTCATTCTTTGATTTTAAAGAGCACGAACTTGATCCAGGTACCTTTCAGGTGAGGTGTCTCATTTTTTTCCCCCTGTATCAGGAGAACTCTCACCCCTTTGCACAGGAAACCCCCTTTCCTGGACTCTTCCTCTAACCTCTCTTCATCCTTCTTAATATTTAAAGCCTTTTTTAATATTTCAGTCTCTTCCTTTATTGATTCTTTCCTCTTGGCCTAGAAAAACCCACTTGTTCTTTCCTCTCCTTCAACCAAAGCCATTGTTTCCCCTTCATCTCCTCACCTTTCAATTCTATAATTTTCCTTATGAAGGGGCCTGGGAGATAGCTCAGTGGAATAAGTGCTTGCCTGGCAAGCAGATGGTCCTGAGTTCAATCCCTGGTACCAGCAAAAAAAAAAAAAAAAAATCCTCAGGAGACAGACAGGAAGGCTGCAAAGGTGACTCCAGCACCTCCAGATCCACAGCCCTGAGAGGTTGAGAGAGGCGAGAGGCGCTCACGTGCGCAGGGGCAGCTCTTGACTCCAGAGGCCGCTGCAGGAGGCAGTGGGACGGCTAGGGGGAGGAGCTGAGGCGCAGGAGAGAGTCCTGCTTTATGGCGCCTTAGGTAACAGGGAGACACGGTAACTTCTGAGCTAAGCCGAGAGCTTGTGCAAGTTCTTGAAGAAGCGTCTTCTGAGGCCCACGGCCACGTCTGTCTCCGTGTCCACACCACACGGTTCACTCAGGTGGCACCGACAAGCTCTCAGCGTCCCTCAGACACTGAGGGTCTCCCTGTCCAGCCTATCTGTTCCTGCCTCAGCATCCCTCAGGGTGGCCGAACCTCGCTTCCTGGTGCCGCCCCCCTCGGCTGCCCAGCAGGCCCCTGCCTCTGCTTGCCTGTGCCTTGTTCTCTTGCCCTGACCTCTGCCATCGCCATGGTTTCCGGGGCCGCGCTGACCTTGTGCAGTCGCCCTTGCACTGGCCATGACCTGCTGCTGCTCTGTGCGTGCGTGTCTTAGGGCACCTGAAGCCCAGATGTCTCCGAGCCGGCTCAGTCCCCTCAGCTCCCCTTGTCTCCTGTTGATCACCATCCTGAGATCGTCAGTCGCCTGGATGCCCAACTACAGCAGGACTGTCGTAGATTCCCCTCACTCCACATCACAGAGCGGAGCTTTCCCCAAGTGCTTCTCACTTTACCTCAGAAATGCAGCTCCAGTGCATCACCTGCTCACCACAGCCACTTGGCCCTCAGTGCTAGAGGCAGGTGCGACTCCCTGGTCATCCTGAATTTTCCACACCTGCTCTGCACACAAAATGCCTCATGTCTCCGCCCCGTCCAAAGGAGATATTCCAGGGCTCAGAGCCTAGACCTTCCATTGTGCATGACACTTTTTTTTTTTTTTTTTTTTTTTTTTTTGTCTTTTCGAGACAGGATCTCGCTATGGAGTTCAGGCTGTCCTTGAGCTCACTTTTGTAGCTCATGCTGGTCTTAAACGTGCGCTGATCCTCCTGCCTCAGCCTCCCAAGTGCTGGGATTACAGGTGTGCGCCACTACACCCGGCTTTGTGCATGACACTTTCTAATCCCACCCCCATCTGCCTCCAGTCACCTGTGCTACACCAACCAGAGTGTGAAGGATCAGCAATTCCAAGGGCTGCAAGCCATGTCCGTTCTTCTCCTTCTGGGTATTGCACTGGACACATTGAGAGCTGTGGGACCCCACTCCCTGAAGTCGTGCACGACTGTATGGCTCACCTTGGCTGCTGAGCTAGGAAAGGGACATGGCCACTTCTGCAAAGCGACCCTGAGGGGCAGGAAGTGACTCCCGTGTTCTCCTCTACTGTACCTGCTCCCACGACGATATCATGGACAAAGGTTCTTTCTGCCCGAGACCCTGAGACGCACCAGGAAGCAAGCCTTTGTTCACAGAGCTGGGTGGGCGCATGACTAAGAAGCGAGCCTTACCCGTGGAGCCTTCACCATCCTAGCCCATCTGCTCTCCAACGTTCTGTCAGGCTGACAATCACTGATGTCACACCGTAGATCACCAGTGTTCACCAGAGAATCAGAGCCAACAGAGCATGCAATTGTCCCGTGGTGTCCACGAGTTCTACATCTGTAGACTCCATCTACCAAGGATAAAAAAATTTTTTTTGGAAAGCAAGCTGCATGTATTCTGAACATGCACAAACTTTTTTTTCCTTGTCTTTATTTCCTAGCCAACATAGCAACTACTGCGATGGTCCCATTACCATCGGTGTTACAAGTTAACCTGGTGCTGACTTAAACTGCATAGGAGCGTGTGTGCGGGTCCTGTGCAAGTTCTCTGCCACTTTCTGTAAAGACTTGGGCCCTCCAGGATCTTTGGCGTCTGTTGGAGCCGTGGAGCCAGATGCCCATGGGTGAAGGGCAGTTGTATGCTGACAGAGGAAGAGACTTCTTACAAGGCACTGACTCAAGCAGTTATGCGGGCTGAGGGTCCGTGAGCTTGGGAGGCACAGAGTGAGTCCCAAGGCAGAGGGCTGGAGGGAGGGCGTGGCACACCCTGAGTCTGCAGAGCCGTAAGCAACAAATGCTGACGTCAAGGAGCACAGGAGGACGGACCCAATGTAAGCACTCGGAGTTGCTGGGGGGGGACCCCCAGCCTCTCTTTGCATCAGGACGGAGCACAGGACCCAGCGCCAGCCTCGCTTATCCCGCCCACCGGCATGCTGATCTCTTCCGAAACACTTTCACAGGCCCAGGCACAGCCAGCTAGGCTCCACCACCCTCTGACCCCCGTGACCAGCCGAGTCGGACATAAAATCCGCCAACACACGCTACTTTATTCTCTCTCTACAATGCACCTTAGCTGCACCTTTTTCCTCCTAACCAAAGGCTTATTTTTCAAAACCCTCCACCCTTGAAGTTTCCTTAAACAGCTGGCCGTCGCCCATACTTCCTCTGAAGACTAAACTTTGAAAGTAAATCCAGTTCCTCTTGTGCTTTCACTCAAAACCAGCGCCGACGACCTCTGTGACGACTTGTACGTAGGGGATTTCTTCCCAATGCCATAAGCAATCAGTTTCTGCGTGCACATCAGGTGACGTTCTTCAACTCAGTGAAGTCCTGATGCTGCCCCCCTCGAGACGGCGTTGGGGCCCGCAGGCTAGGTGCCTGGGCCCAGCACCACCTCTCTCCCCACTGCAGATGCCTACCATGAACCCCAAGCTTGATTTCCTTTGTGTTTCTACCCACAGGGGTCCTACAGTCAGCTCCTCGGAGTTGATGAATTGGCTAAAGCAGCTTACAGAACCTAGGGGAACACGTTTCCTTGTGTGTTATGAAGGACATTGCAAAAGATGCCAAAGAACGAAATTCAACAGCTGGTGGGCAGGGAAATGGAATGAACACTTCTCAAAGGAAGAAGCACAAATGGCCAAGTACATGAAAAAACATTCGAAATCTTTAGCCCTCAGGGAAATGCAAATCAAAACTGCCCTGAGTGTCCGTCTCACCCTGGCAGAGTAGCTACCCTCATGAACACAAGAAGCAACAAATACCAGTGAGGGGGCAGGAGAGAAAGAAGCCACTTGGCTGGTAGCGCCCTAAACTAGCCCAGCTGCTGTGGCGAGCCCTACAGACTTTCCTCAAGATATTGAAAATAAAAAGATCGTTTGATCCAGTTGCACCACTTCTCGGTATACATGCAAAGCAACTAAACGCAGCGTACCTTGGAGATGCCTGAATTCCCACATTTATGGGGACACCGCTCCCAATAGCCACGACGTGGCCATCCATAGGTGAATGAATGTATACACACAGTGGAGTATTACTCAGCCCTAAGGAAGAACAAGATGATTCACTTGCAAAACTATGGATGGATCCGGAGACCACTGTGTTAAACAGAACCAACCGTACTCAGGAAAACATACGATGTTCTCCCTAGTATGTAGAATCTAAAAAACGTGATAATAAAGTAGAAGACTAGACAAAGATTAGATAAGAGAGAGGAAATAAGAGGGAGTGGGGGACTGCTAAGAGTGGCGGTATACATGAGCAAGTACATGAACTGAGCCCCTTCAGGTGTGGAGGGGACAGGAAAAGGAAGTGCACATGGGCCAAGCACGTTACACGTGCATGCAAGCCACCGGAACAGAGCACACTGATCTGGGTAATAAGCAAGAGTAAAAACTTTAAGAAGATACCGATGCACATCAGATGGAGACACAGACAGGGCACGGAACCTGTGAGGGCTGGGGCTTCGGCACTGTCGGGGCTCACGGGCCTGCATGAGCTGGAAGATCCATCCCTGCCACAGTGCTACCTCTGTGTGGACAGCAGAGAGCTCGTGCCCGCCCATGGCTGCACACACAAGCCACGCTGGGCCCATAGGTAAGTGTGGAGGCCGCCTGAGCAGCTCTCCTTGAAAGAAGGGCGACTGTCTCCATTTTGGCTGAGCCTGACCCTATTCCCTCGTATTGAAATGTACAGAGCTGGCTAGGACTCCTCATTATCCTTTCAACTGGCCTTAAGCAGTGTGTACTGGTCTAGCCGAGGTGCTGGTGGTAATTTCTGAAGATGGCACGCGTGTTTCCCTGATAACAGGACGAAGAGCCACTGCTCCATGGTGTCAGCTGGGATCGAGCCTCGAGATAGAGGCTATGACTTCCTAGGGCGTGAAAGCTTACACGTCAGAGCTGAAGCACCAGACCCCCAAAATCTCAATTGATCTTATTGGTCTAGCCGAGGTGCTGGTGGTAAATTCTGAACATGGCACGCGTGTTTCCCTGATAACAGGATGAAGAGCCACTGCTCCATGGTGTCAGCTGGGATCGAGCCTCGAGATAGAGGCTATGACTTCCCGGGGCTTAAAAGATTACACATCAGAGCTGAAGCACCAGACCCCCAGAATATTAGATGCTATCTCAATAGCATTATGCAAATTCTCTAAATATGGCGGAGGTGAATGCAGGCCTCCTACCTAGCCTAGCTCACAGATCACCTTCTTCCCACAGTTCCCTTCAGAGCTCACCTTCTTCCCAAAATTCCCTTTCACAAGCCACGCCCCCTTCTCCAATGAATAAAACCGGAGTGCAGCCCTGGGTCACTCTCTTGGTTCCCGAAGCCCCTTTCATGATTGGACCTAGGGCCCCTTGGCTCCCCATTAATTGTATAAATATGTTTTAGTGTCTTTGTTATTGCCGTGGGTTGCGCTGGGAGTGGTAGATTGGAATTAACTTGGTGGAATTCCAATAATGGGTTGTTAGGAACACAAGTTTAGACTTCTTGGGCGGGGACGAGAACCAGGAAGGGACCCCGACAGGTAAGCACAGGACTGGGAAGGTGGGGCAGCTCCACACCGGCTGGGAACAAGCCATCCCCTTGTCATGTTCAGTCTTCAACCTTATTCACCCCCATTCCCCAACAGTGAGCTCAGCAGGTTTGGGGGATTCCCAGGGCTGGTGGCTCTTGCACAGCTACTCACGTGGTTCTACCAACCTCATGAGTGGGGCAGGCTTCCCGGCGGCAGCAGGTCCGCCCTCACCTCCACAGCTAAGCCCAGAGAGCAGGACTTCGAGGCACTCTGGGGAGTCTTCGTGCAGGGATGTGATGCACCCTGGCCTTCTCAGAAGGGCTTCCACATTGGGGGCACGGGAGCGGAGGGCCCTGTGTGCCTGCTGTGACCACGGGGTGGCCAGCGAGCAGAGGACGCTCAGCTGCACAGGGAATGTCACCGAAGCTGCATTCTCCTGCACTCCTCCCTCCTGTCCTCCCTCCCTCCCTCCCGCCCCTTTCCTTCCTTTTCATGGTAGTGGGATTGAGCACACAGCCTTTGCTCTGAGTTACAGACCCAGATTTTGTATTCTATTTTTTATTTTGAAATAGGATCTTGCTGAAGTCACTAAATTGCACTAAATTGCCCAGGCTGAGCGACTCATGAGCCTCCTGCCTCAGCCTCCCAGATCGCAGGTGTGTGACACCACACCTGGCTCTGGCCCATTTTTCTCTATGTGAACTATTCATTAAAAAATGTTCATTGTATATATGTGTGCATGTATGATGAGTCGGTGTTGTGACACATATATACATGTGTGTATTTGTGTATAGTCAAAATGCAAATATCAGAGATTCTCCAAAGATAATGCATCTATTTAAACATAGGTGTTGTAGTGGGAACATGCGCTCAGTCATAAACTGCTTGTGTGCCCTCCAGGAAACTGAAAGCGGAGGTTTCTAAGGCAGGAAGGAGACCAGCAGGAGTTATTCTGAAATAGTAACCTTGGCTTGAATGTCAGTAACAAGGGTGACGTCGGTCCACAGCAAACCCGTAGCCGTCCTCACAGAAAGAGAGATGGAGGCCGAGAGAGACAGAGACATAGAGAGGCAGAGACAGAGACAGAGACACAGAGAGACAGAGAGATAGACAGGCAGACAAACAGAGACACAGAGACAGACAGAGACAGAGACACAGAGACAGAGAGACAGAAACAGAGACAAAGATAGAGACAGAGAGAGACAGAAACAGAGAGACAGAGACAGAAACAGAGAGACAGAGACAGAAACAGAGAAACAGAGACAGAGACAGAAACAGAGAGACAGAGACAGAAACAGAGAAACAGAGAGACAGAGACACAGACAGAGACACAGAAACAGACACAGAGACAGAGACACAGAGACAGAGAGACAGTGAGACAGAGACAGAGAGAGACAGAGACAGAAACAGAGAGACACAGACAGAAACAGAGACACAGACAGAGACACAGAGACAGAGAGACACAGACAGAGAGACAGAGACAGAGAGACAGAGAGACAGAGACAGAGAGACAGAGACAGAAACAGAGAGACAGAGAGACACAGACAGAGACAGAGAGACAGAGACAGAAACAGAGAGACACAGACAGAAACAGAGACACAGACAGAGACAGAGAGACAGAGACAGAAACAGAGAGACACAGACAGAAA
>PVKN010010165.1:0-22956 GCA_004027915.1 Capromys pilorides
CCATCACAGTGCCCATTAACAACCTCTGGAATAAGTGGGAGAAAATGTGAAGAACACAAGTAATAATAGCAGCAGTCATGCGAAGCAGGCTGTGTTGCTGTTACAGACCCGCCAGTGGCCAGGTACTGGAATGAAGGGCAGCCTGTCTGGTTCAAGGTGGACATTTTCAGAAAAAAATGAGGCTGAGTAAAACATCTGAAAAAGGAGTAGTAGGACACTGGGCAGTTCAGCCTAAATCTCCCAAGACTGATGTGGTTTTGCAGAAAATGTTTAGCAGGTACCATCACTAGTGTGGTGACGAGCCTAGGGTTTCATCCTGAACCCCAGAACTTGGTTTGATCTCAGGCAAGTCTGGCTGGAGAAGTTCTGTAGGCTTGGAGTTACGCTCTGGTTATAAAATATCACCTGAGCTGGTCATGGGCAGTATTGTATAGGTGGAAATGTACTTGTGTGCTTAATCTATATTTCCTATTTCTCATTGTCTTTTACAGTGTTTGGTGCTTTTTTGAGGTTGTCAGTAAGAAATAACTGTAGTCAATGTTCTTCCCAGTACTGCCAAGCAGACACACTGGTTTTGGCATTGGGTGGAATTAGTTCAGAATTTTGATTGTTTATTTTGTTTTAGGATAAGCCAAAAAGAAGGCAAACCAGTTTTTGTTTGATATAGATTTTAAATAATTTTCTTTTTCTTTTCTTTGATTTGCTTTCTTTTGAAGTAATGAGTTCAGGGTGGTTAACTGCAATGCTCTAAAAATATCCCTAGTGGCATGCTAAGCATTTTCTGTTTCTCTAAAATTAGCTGATTTGAGCTGTGTGCCCTGGCTCTGCAGAGCCCTCTGGTAGGCGCTCTGCTGCTGCTTCCCCCCGTGCTGGGTACTCCGGACACGTTAGATGGGAAGCAAGCACCAAATGACTTTTCAGAGCAGCACCCTCCTTCTCAGGGAACCTCCAGACTGTGACTTTCCCGCGCCACCCTCTCCACCACCTGCCAGGGTGTCCAGCTCACGCCATTTTCCATGTCCCACCTGGCCCTGCAGGGCCCAACTTGTACTACATTTGCTATTGTATCCTGCATGTCTCACAGCTGTTTATTTGCCAAATATTTAGGCACTTAAAAAATATTTGTCGGAGGCCAAAATTACTCTGTTTACTAAGAAGAGAAGTAATGTATTTATTGATAGTATCGAAATTTTTTTCATTATTTCTTAATTTTTTATTTATTCATTTGGTACAGGGTCTCGCTAAGCAGCTCAGATTCATAGTGGTCTCGTGTCTTAACCTCCCTAGCACTGGGATTACAGGCATATGCCACCAGCCTGGCTTTAGTGGCCAGCATGGCATTCTGGTACCAGGAATCAAACCCAGATCCTTATGCTTGCCAGGCAGGTGCTTAGACTGCTGAGCTATCTCCCCAGCGCAAGAGATTCTTTTTTTATTGTATTTGGTACAGGATCTCACTACGCACCTTGGACTCATAGTGATTCTCCTGTTTCAGCTTCCCCAGTGCTGGGATTACAGGCACGAACCACCATGCCTGGTCTCAGTGGCCTGCTCATACTTTGAAAGAGTTGAACAGTGTGACCTATTTAACCTTGAGAAACAAATAGCTCTCTAAATGTTCTCGTTTATTTCCTAGGATATTCTTTAAGTGCCTGTTAAATGTTTAGTTTTGTTCCCACGTTAGAAGAATCTGTGAATTAGTTCCTAGGGGATGAAATTGGTGGCTTTAGTGAAAGGGTACAAATCCACATCTTTGTGTCAGGGCTGTGGTCCACAAGGTGTAAAACCCAACACTGCCCTTCCTGTCTTCACACTTCCTTAGAAGTCCTGGATGGAGCCCTTCCCAGCCCTCAGGGACACTGGATTCAATCAAGAGCACATGGGGGAGCAGGCCGTGGTCCTAAGCAGTGCACATCCTGCTTTAATACTGTGCCCACCCTCCTCCCGCGGTGTCTGCCTCTCCTTCCTGTCCAGATCTGTAGCTGGGAATGAAGTGGAGCTGTGACGCTGAGAAGGCACAGCTTTGATCCTCTTGTTTTAGATCTCTTCAGTGCCAGCAATTGTTAAATTTAGTTTCTTTCTTTTTTTTTTTTTTCTTCTTTCCTCTCCTGCAAATCAGCCTTTTCCTTTGAACACGCCTGCAGTCCCGCCTGCGTTCAGAGCCCTTCCTCTTGCCCTGCAGGCTGACACCCACTGGGGGGAGGGCGGGCGGGGTTGCTGACCCCTAGCCACCGAGGAAAGGTGGAGCGGGTTTCCTCTGGGCCGTAGGCTTCCTGTGCACACCACTGCAGAGGAAAAGGAGCTGACAGTGTGTCAGTCTGCGACCACACAGGGACCGCTCCTGCAGGAAAAGACAGTGCAGAGCCCGCGAACTTAAAATAACAGCATGCTGGCAGCCGCTTCCCAGGGCAGCTGGGGGGCACTTCCAACTTTGATTTGTATGTCGCTTAGCTGGTGGATGATGTTGAAAACCTTCCTTTCCTTTTGACAGTCCTTGCTAAGGGCATAGATGTTTCAGGTCTTTTGTATTTTTATGGCTAGGGAAGTTTTTAATTTCGCACATCACAGTGTCCTCTCTACAAAGGAGACTTTGTGCTGCCTCTCTGGCACCTTCTGCATGTTGATCCCCAGGTTCAGCTGGCTGTCAGAGTTGAGGAAGACAGGCAGTGCTGCTGTGTGGGTAGCTCTGTTTATTTGGGGCATTGCAGTTGACACACGACAGTCAGCATTCAGTGATGCTAGCAAAGTCCTGAAGTGCTTTGTGTTTATTTTTGCTTCCAGGGTGATTTATTTTATTTTTTATACATGAAATCCTTTATCTTTTTGTTCCCTGATTAAGTCACCTAGACTCTGAAAGAGTTTGGGGGATGGGAATGCACAGAGAGGAGTCGCCCCAAATCTCGCCAGTCAGGCATGAGTACTCTTAAATGTTGGCACATTTCCTTTCAGGTTTTAGGCACTTCCTTTTCTTCATATTGTTTCGCCCTGGATGTACAGTTTTGCCTCTGACACATACATCCCAACTCCCCATTTAAAAACTCTTGTCAGGTTTTACATTAACAGCTGTGTTTGGATGGCTCGTCTTAGGATATCACAGTATTTAGTTCCTTTATGCTGAGAAGACAGTTTGAATTAGTTCTTTTTGGCCTTGGACAGATTAATAATTCCCTAGAAGGTGCCAGGTAATGTTACTGTGCCACCCCCTGAAATTCAGGTTGACTACTGCAAGGAAAAGGCCAAGCCTCCAGCAGCGGGCACCGGCAGCCAGGTGGGCCCCTCTTCATCATCCCTGGGTCTCTTCTGTCTCTCACTTGCATGGCTTTGGATTGAGCCGACCTGGACAGGAACCTTGCTTGCCTCCCTGCCTGAGCAGATGAGCGCTCTAAGGCTTCCGGGTTTCTTGTTGACAAAATGAGGAAATCCATGGTAACCGAACTCCAGGGATTTTGTAGGAATTTGGTCAGGTTGAATTTAGTCAAGTCAGGAAGGGTCTGGGGTGGTGTCTGGCATGTGGTGATGAGGAGGCAACCGCTGCTACCTCCGGGCACTTGGGTTGGCTAATCCTGCCCCATCCAGCTGTGGAAGAGGGACTAGAAAGGAAAGGGAAGTGGAATAGGGGATGGAGTTGAGAAGACTCTTTGCTTGTAAAGGTTTTAGGCAGTGCCTGAGCCCTCAAAAGGCGGTAAATGGGGCTGGCCCTTGGCGTCCTCCCTGTGGGGTTCTGCTTTTTTGGTCTCTCCTCTCTGACCTGTCTGTGAGCACTGTCTCTCTCTGTGTTCCTGACAGGCCTATCCATGCCTTATGTGTTTCTCACCTGCACCCACGCAGATGGCAAGAGGGGCTTTCTGGAGGATAAAGATGTGTTTAGGCCTCAAAGAATATGAGACTCCTAAAGGTGCTCTCTATGAGATTGTTTTTTTTCTTGCCTTCCAATCATTTTATCTGTTAGGGGTGGGGCAGCATGGTGTGGTTTGAACCCAGGGCCTTTGCACTAAGGTGTATCCCAGCTCTTTATTTTGCTAAGCCACAGAATGTACCACTTTGGGCTTGAACTTGGAATAGTTCTGCCTCAGCCTCCCAAAGTTCTGGAATTACAAGTATGTACCACCGTGCTGAGCTTACCTTCTTGTTATTATTCCAAGTAGTTTTTCCTTCTTAATTAGGAAGGTAGGGAGAGGAAGGCAGTCCTTCCCAGGTCTGTCCAGCTGTTTGACTTGCCTAAGCCACACAGAATGAAGAGGAATTGTCTTGGGCTGTTTTTGAAATCTATAATATAGTTAATGTATATAAGCAACAAAACTTAAAAATATATTTGTTATATCAGCATTAAAAAGAAAACATGAGGCAAGCAGCCTGGGGGCGGGGTCAGGCTGAAAGGATCTATAGGATGAAGTAGTCCCTGGACGAGGCTACAGGAGGTTCTTGTGGACCAACTCCTGTCTACCTGAGAGACCTGAGAATAAGGAGCCCCAGAAGGGTGCTGCGTTCTTTATGTGGTGCCTGTGGAAGAAGGGGTCCTGTGCACGGGAACCTTCAGCCGTGCCTTTTAAGGCCTGGGAACAGACTTATCATGAGAATCATCTTGAGAGGAATGCGGGGTGTGAAGAGATGGCTTGAATTAGTGGGGACAAGAATGATATAAACCATCTCCTTGTGGCCTTTTATAATCTTTCAGATTTGTCTGTGTAAAATGATGCTCTTAGGGCTGGGGGTGTAGCTCAGAGCCTTTGCCTGGCGTGAGTGAGACACTGAATTCAACCCCAAGTATCACCAGAAACAGAGAAAAGCTTTGCTCACGCTCAGGACATCTGGCTCAGAGAGACTGCTGGTTCCTTATTCTTTGTGCTGCTATAGACCTCACATAGTTCAAGACATGGCTCTATACTGTGTGTGTGTCAGAGAGACAGAGACAGAGACAGAGATAGGAATAGGGTCTGGCCTTCAACTTCCTCTGTAGCATAGGAACTTGTGGTGTGATCCTCCTGCTCACCCTTCCAAGTGCTCAAAGGAAGGCATTCACCTCGGGTCCAGCTTGCTTAAAGCATTTTGACAAGCGTAGCATAAGGCTGCAGTAAGAATTACAAATCCAGCCCTTAAGTTAGTTACATGTGGCACTGTCCCTGGGAATTCTTATTTCATACAAGTTGTCATCTACGTTTATGTCCTTTGCTTCGCCTCGGCAGCGCATGTGCAGAATCTAAGTTGACAGAATTCTCCATTATGTAGTGGTAACTAAAACTTACAACAGGCAAGGAGGAAGATATCAAATAGCTTTCAGGTAAGCTTATTTCAGTTGATTTTCTTGGGGTGCTGCTCTTAGAGATTGCTGATTTTAAGATTTTAAGTCTGTGTTCTGTCTTCACGTTATGTGGCAGTTTGCCAAGCAGCCACTCCATTTGCTTGCAAACCTGCCCTTGACTTTCAGATTCCAGCTTTGGAGTTTGAGCAACATTGAGCCTGCAGTGTTTCCCAGATGGGCCCCACCTGCCTCCTCAGCTGGGCTGCCGCAGCATTCCTTTCGGCTTCCTGTCTGGCTCACATCCAAAGGAGAAAGGAGTCAGTTCATTTCCTTTCCCTGGAAGCTCCCCTTATCACCAGGGTTCAGCGGCTTAATAGGGGTTAGAGCAGTGAGATCTTTTCCCTTGTTTTTGTTACTGGGGATTGAATTTAGGATCTGGCGCTTGCCAGGTGGGCACTTACGCAGCTGAGCTATCTCCTTGGCGGCTGCCTTGATCTGTCTGATTCTCCAAACTCCATCCTCAGTAAAAGCATCCAGCTTCCTTGAACTAGAATCTAAGTTGATAGAATTCTCCATTATGTAGTGTTAACTAAAACTTTCAATAGGCAAGGAGGAAGATATGAAATAGCTTTCAGGTAAGCTTATTTCAGTTGATTGAAACTGGTGGATGGTGTGGCTCTGGAGCTATGGAAATGTGTGGCTGCTGGATGACAGATAGGGCCTGTGACATGCTTTAATCTGGAAATTGGGGGCAGAGTCCTGTTGTCACCACCTGGTATCATCTTCTAAGTCTCCCTTTCTGGCCTCAGCCATCTCTTACATTAATTTTTCCAACATTTTTCTAAAATAGTCTTGTTTTGTAGTACTTAAGGTAGTTTTTAGATGCAGTAGAATCATAGGAAACTTATGCCGAGAGGGACTTAATCCAGTACTCTTCTAGTAATCAGAGAAACTGAGTTCTTGAGGCCACACTGTACCGTGAAAACCTGAGCACCCCAGCTGCCTCCATCCCCACAGTGCCTGCTGGGGGGAGCTGTGAGGAAGCTCTGCTCCTGGGCACCCTTCCTTTTTGACTGTCCAAGCTGACTTACTGATTT
Source organism: Capromys pilorides (assembly GCA_004027915.1). Taxonomy (NCBI): domain Eukaryota; kingdom Metazoa; phylum Chordata; class Mammalia; order Rodentia; family Capromyidae; genus Capromys; species Capromys pilorides. The sequence goes on from PVKN010010165.1 coordinate 6,337, forward strand.
GTCTGTTGTGGTCTTGAGGCCTCTAGTCACTTTTTCTCTCTTCCTGTACTCACCTAAAATTTGAATGAGTTAAATTGTAAAATGTTTTATCATTCAGAAGCGAATAGCACCTGAATTGACTCCCTTTGACAACGTGTCAAAGGGAGATTTCTGAGTCTGGGTGTAATTTGGTATGCCTTGGGGTTGAGCCCTCAAGCTGGGGCCCTCTAGGGAGGCGAGTCCACCTCCAAGCTTGCTTTCTGGCTCCAGACAAACGAGTGGCTGTTTGACTATTGGCACACGACTGGTTTTAAAAGTACAGCCATATAGGGTATTGGCAGAGTGGTAGCCCTGGGGGTTTACAAAGTGAGGCCCTGCAAGTCCCAGATGAAGCTCTTTCAGTGTGATTCACAGCTGCAATTAATCCTATTAACAAGCTGGGCCTGTGCCTGCTTCATCAGCCCTGGGTGAGCAAGGGTATTTAAGGGGCCTGCTTTGTAAGACTAGTTCTTTGATGGTACAGATGGGCAACAGAAGCGTATAAAACACCCTATCTGATACTATAAAGGCCTTTTGTATGACTCTGTAGACTCATGCAGTTTTGAGAAGTGAGCATAAAACATCCTGCAGATTGATAAAGCGTACAAAAGAGGGTGAATTGCAAGAGCAGGCTTGCAAAGCTGGGCTCCATGGCCAGATCAGAGTCCTCTGACCTCTATGCCCAGCGCTGAGCTAGTTCCAGCAGAGTGTTCTGAAAATGAGAGATTTAGTAATGTATTCTGGTAGTGGAGAAGCCAAAGTAAACAGGTGTCCACAGGCGATGTGGATGCCTAACCTGCATTCACGGGGTGACAGGGGCGTTCCACCCAAGGGCTGCTGTGGTTAGGCAGCTTCCTGGGTGGAGCAGGCTTTGAACCCAGCAACCACCAGGAGAAGAGCAGAGAGAGTTCAGCTGGGCAGGTGGGAGTGAAAGTGGAGCAGGTTGGGGAGTAAACACACAGTAGTTAGTGATGCCTGTTTTGTTTGGTTTTGGTTTTGTATGTTCCTGTTCTTATTTTGCTTCCTTCTATAAGAGAAGGTTGCTGCCAACCTCCATCCTCATGCAGTTTACAGCTGCTACTTAGCTTTTTTCCTAGTAATTCATCTTTTGGAAGTCAACTGAATTACTCTCCCCCAGTTCCACAGTGTGGGTTTAGATATGCTAGCAATCCCCTAGTAAATGCAGAATCCATTTGCTAAGTGAATACTTAATAAGACACAAGAAATACCTTTCCCTGTGTGGGCTACTCTCATTTCCTTGTAATCAATGAGCACACATTGATGATGCTATTAAAAGTCTGTTTTCTTACTGTGTGTATTTACTGGTTTCTTAACTGCAGGATTTCTCAGACCTTTTAGCTTTGACAGAGCACTGGGAATCTCTTAGAAAAAGAAGACAGTGCTCCCTTGCTGTCCATAGAATATCTGGGGGCATTAGCATTCCGTGGAACACCTTTTGGGAAATGGGCTTCGTGCTGCTCTGGAGTGCTGTGGGCTGTGTCCTGGTCCTGTCCAGTAGGCCTCAGTGTGCCCTGCCTTTCCTACCCTGATGTAACAAGCCTTCTGTTGCTCCAAGGAGGGGTGTGGGGAGGTTTTGAGATATTTTTCCCTTTCTTGGTGAGCAGAAGCGAACAGAGTAAGCCTCTTCCATTAGTGCAGAAGGAATTGCCTGCCCCCAAGCTGAATTCTGGCAACGTGAGCTTCTGCATCCCCACTTAAGAGAAACTGCACCAGCTCTATATTCTGCCATCTTTCAGAAACCTCCCCATCTGGCAGGGGAGCAATCCAGCTGCAAAGCGGCCAGGAAGAATCAGCAAGCCAGGGCTGCACACCAAGATAAGCGCGGAGTCTCTAGATGTGGATTTCTAGCATTAGCGCCATGGGAACCAGCATGGGCAGCGTGCTGTACTTTTAAGGTCAAGAGCAGCAGCACTGAGCACCCTAGAAATAGCTGTTCTGACTCTTTAGGAGGTTCTCTGTAGATCAGTGTCTTATCCTTAAGACCCTATTTCACACAGTTTTCTTGTTGCTCTTTATCTTCCTTGTTCTTCATTTACACCTGTGTCCGGTAGAGGCTAGCTTTGTATTGTCCAGTGCAGTAGTGAAGTGAAGTTCCAACTTCAGTTCCTGCCTTTGGGTGCTCTAAAGCACACACGACTCCTGGCTGCTGCTGGACGGCAGACGTAGCGCATGTCCCTGGTTGCAGAAATGCTGTTGGGTAGCCTGGGTGTATTTCAGCAATGCTGAGCCTTCTCTAAAACTTTCTGGGCCCCGTGAACCATCTGCTGGCTGTAGAGGCAGTCCTGAAAGTGAAGACCACCAGTTGGTGTATACAAGGACAGCTACTGTTGGATGTAAGACTGGGTTCTGCCCTGAAGGACTCTCTTGGGGCTTTGCAGCCTTAGCTGTTTGCTAATGTGCCCCTTCTGTGTTTCTTATTGTGGTTGTGGCTTTGTACTTCTCAGGACAGTTTTGTTTCTCCTGCCCCTCATACTTTAAAATCTAGTTCAGAAGCATCTAACTGAAAGAAAATTTCAAAAGAAATTGTCAATCTGAACCTTAAATTGCTTTTTCTTTGGCTTCTAGAAGTCACTTGTTTACTGAATACAGCCTCAGCACAGACAGGCATGTAGGACCCTCCCTGATTGTGGTAGAAAGATAGCTGTCACAGGCTTTCTCTTTTGGTTGGGTCTATCTGTGGTACTTTCTTTGATCTTTGTGCTGGAACAAGGCTGATAAGAAAGATGTCTGAAGGTATCAGGACCACACCATGAAACACACATTCTTTGGGAATCCCATTTGCAGCAAGGGCCTTCTGCAATAAGAAATATGCTGTTTTAGGTTTGAAAAGTGCTTGGTGTTCTGTGTGCAAGTACAAGGCGAGAGTGTGCTTGGTCTGTGTTGTACAGCGCACCCCAGGCTTTTAGGACATCACTAGATAATTGTTCCCAAGAGGAGATGAAATTGAAAGTAGGAATCCATGATTTCAGAGTCTAGTCTACAGAAAACACCTCTTTGTTTGGTAAATTTCCCCTTCTCCACCTAGGTAAGCTGCACCCCAGACCTGGCCAGGTGTCACAACAGTTCCGTGTGAGAGCTGTGTGACCTCTCTGGGGAAGGCTGAGGGCACCATTTACTGAGAGTCTGTGTTATGCACACAGAAAATCTGCACTGTTTGTCTGCCTTGGGGGAAAGGGAAATGCTTGTTTACTTTTTTCTTTTCAGGTGCTGGGAATTGAAAGCACGAGTCTGCTGCCTTCTGGGCAGACTGTCCCCTAGGGATATGTAGAGACACACCCAAGCCTGTTTGTTTGTTTGTTTTTATCTTTTTGAGACGAGTCTTTCTGTGCAGTTCATGCTGATCTTAAGCTCACTTTGTATCCCAGGCTGGTCTCAAACTCCAAATGATCCACCTGCCTCAGCCTCTCAAGCGCTGGGATTACAGGTGTGTGCCACCATACCTGGCTTTCTTTTTTTAAAGAGGGCTATGGTGCAGAATAAGAAAAAGAAAAACCCAACCATACAGAAGGAAATAATGTTAGAAGTAAGGCGGACTTTACTAGGGAATCAGCCAAGAAGAATCAGGAACCACAACTGTCTCTTGCAGCTTGAAGGGCTTGACACAGACCCTGGCACCATTAGACACTCAGTAAATTGTGAATAATGCCTGCGTTGGCATCTTGTTACAGCTGTATAGCATACTGTTGCTTTGCCTTTTAACTAGAGCTTAGAGAGGTTAAGTAACTTGCCATCAGGCACACAGCTAGAAGATGGCAGAGTTGTGGTTTTAGATTTAATGATGTTCAAACCATAACTCACATTCCTTCCCTAGGCTAAGAGAGCAAGCATTAGGAACATTTTGATCTTTTGAAGTCATTCCAATTGTTCTGTATTTGTTGAGGATTTTTGTTTAGAGTTCCTAGCTTGAACAGCTAGCCTGAAAAGCATAAGCAGTTCTCAGACGACCCTTCCACCAGACTTATTGAGATGCATTCTTGAAAAGTCCGATTTGTGACCCTATGGGAATGGACCATGTACAGGATTCTTCCTGTGTCTCTCAGGTAGCATGTGTCCCTTTGGAGGAAGTTCGCTAGCACACAGCCATGTGACCCTACTCGGGTACTGAAGCCGACCCAGCAAGCCCTCAGGGAACCAGCCTTCAGGAATGTCTGGGATAGAATTTCCCTTGGAAGAATTCTCCCCGGGGTTTGTGGAATATAAAAACATCGATATACACAAAGATGATGTGTAACCTGCCAAGCAGATACTCTGAGGCGTGGCCTCGGCACCTCCCCGCCGTCACCCAGAGCGAGCCATGTATTATTCACAGGCTGCTGCGCCCCACGGCCATTTCCTCTTTGCCTTGGCAGGGAGTCCTGTTTATGCCGTGCGTGTGCCCGCCACACCCATCACACCACCGCTTAACTCTCTTCTCAGCTTTAACTCTTGCCTGTGGTACCTGCTGTGCGCCCCGGGCTTGTCCTTCTCCCCTCCTTCCTGTTGGTGCAGCTTGTGCAGGCTGCTGCTCTGATGAGCACTGTATTCCACAATGCGCGGAGGAGAGGAGGGATTTTTCTTATGAAAACTCGGGGTGTGTGTGTGTGGGTGGGTGGGTCTTCTTTTAAAAGTTTAAACCATTTGCAAATTTTACAAGTTAGGGGTCCTTCTTTGGTTTAAACGTCAACTGAAATCAGTGTCCTGGACACCCGCCCCGAGCTCCTAGGTTCGACTTCTCCCCAGCTGCCCCAGTCCTCCCCTCACAGAAGTGGTGCTCCCGCGGCACTGTGGAGGCAGTGCCTTCCGTGCCTCCCTCACTCGCACTCAGCTTGTGCTAGGCAGAGACAGCGGGCTCCGTGAGGTGGCTGTGGTGTCTCCCTTGCTGAGTGGGGTCCCCCATGCCAAGGCCGGTATCTGGCACACGATAGATGCCCAGGAAGGATCTGCTAAAAGGACAGGCATGTTATATGAGTCTATCTGAAAACACAACTTTACAGCCCTTTGAATATTTAGCTGCTTTTCTGGGGTTTATTTTCTGGTTATTCTTTCAATAATGGGATGTTTAGTCTGTAAGAGATCTTGGAGATATTTATTTATCTATTATTTATTTTCTTTTTGGTGGCCGAGAGACAAGGACTCAATACATAGTTCATGCTGGCCTAGCACTCACAGATCCTCCTGCCTCAGCCTTCTGAGTGCTCGAATCACAGGTGTGTGCCACCACTCCTGGCTCCTTGGAGATTCTTACTGAGACTGCTCCCTGCAGTTCCCTTGGTTTTTCATCTCTTGAGAGGGAAAGATAGTTGCTGTGTGAAAGTGCCTCATTTATCTGTATGTGGGTGATCCAGGGGAAACTGCACTTTCAAATTGGCTTGCACTTTTGATCTTTAAGCTTCCTGGACTGCCGCCCATGGCCTGATGACATGAGGAAGCGTAGGATGGGTGCCAAGTCCAGTACCATCATCAAGACCTGTGATTAACCTTCTCTCTCTCTCTCTCTCTCTCTCTCTCTCTCTCTCTCTCTCTCTCTCTTTTGGAGGGGGGAGAGTATGGGAAATCAAACCTAGGAGCTCGCGCTTGCCAGGCAGGCCTTGTGCTGCTGAGCTATATCCTCAGTCCCCTTTCTTTTTACCCCTTTTCCCTTTTCACTCTTGGAATCTTCACTTCCATGAAGCTCCTAGCCTAGGGTGTTATGCAGCTTGTATGTGTGGTGTTGGTTTACCTTAATGATGAGCCTTTAGAACAGCTTTGCTCTCCGTCACACCACTGAATGCAGCACCTGTTCTTTGCAATGAGATCCTTTTAGGTCAAAAAACATTAAAGTGATCTAACATTAAAGTGATCTATTTAGGTCTCTTCATTTGAGAAGAATTGATGGAACAGGATCAGAAAAATTAGTAAGCCTAGGGACCAGCGAGATGGCTCAGTGGTCTAAAGCGCCTGCTTAGGCAGCCACAGGGACTGCAGTTCGATCCCTGGCACCACATGCTGCGTCAGCCCCACCCCCAAGGCAGGCTGAGCCAGCCAGAACACAAATAAATAAATAAATGAGGTTTAAAAAATAAATAAAATAAACTTTGGGGCCGGCAAGATGGTTCAGCAGTTTAAAGCACCAGCTTAGGAAAACTTAGGAACTGGAAAGACTGCAGTTCGATCCCAGCACCACATGCTGTGCCAGCCCCACCCCCAGGACAGGCTAAGCCAGCCATAATACAAAAGTAAGTAAGTAAGTAAATAAATAAATAAATAAATAAAATTTAAAAAAAATTAGTAAGCCTAGAACCCAGGTGAGTTGGTGCCAGGCTAGAGATCAGAGCTCAGGCCTTACTAGACCTGTTGTGTTTTCCACAAAACCCTTTTCCCCGCCCACTTCCCGTCTACACCGAGACTTCCTTAGTCACTCTCAGCACAGTCTCCCTTGCAGGATCAGTGTCTCTGGGTGCAGCCCGCCAGCTGCATTGCAGTGGCAAGCAGAAGCACCAAAACAGCACCCAGGATTTGGAGGCCAACTTTTTCACGTTCATGGGCACTGATCACAGTTGTTCCCAGAATATCAGTCCCTTGATCGCTGGTGGTCTAGGGCTTGTATGGGATAAACAAGCAGGAGGTGCTGAGACAGAACGGCTCGTTAGTTGGGGGTTATTTGTACAGTGTGCATCATGATGATCAGCTATGAATTGCAGTGACCAGAACTGAAACAGGGACCTGGGCAACTAAGAAACTGACGTATACAGGCCAGGGGAGGGCACTTTCTGTTATGTTCACCCCCTCTTTTAGTTTCTCCTGCAAATCTTTGCTGGATGTATTGCATGTGATCTGAGACAAGGCCCAACTAGAAGTAGCTGGTGATGCTAGGCTGGGCCCTGTCAAGCTCCACAAGATTATCTTATTACAGAATTTTTCCTTAAGTTGCGCTTTAGGAAGAGCCATATTTTAGGCCTGTCTGTTCTGTACCATTACTCTGGCAAGGGGGTGAGGAAGTTAATCTGCTGCAGGAGAGTGCTCAATGTGTCTTGGACGCTCATCAAATCTTTGTTAAAGGTATGATTGCTGTATTCTCTTGGAGCAACAAAACGTAGCTAGTACAGGGTGGGGAAGCAACGACTGGGGTAAGTGACTTGAACAGTCACAATCAAGGGGCCTGGGTATGGAGCAAGCCCGTGAACGATGTTCTCAGGCTTCCAGTGTGCTTATGTGTGTGCGTGCATGCCTGCACTGTCTCTTCAGAGTGACCCCTAGAGGAGCTGCCAGGAAAATTTTCAGCAGATCTAAGGCTGGATTTCTGAAACTTGCAGTGGTACTTAATATATACTTGGAATGTATGTGTGGTAAGCGCAGGAATGTTACAGGTACAGCTGGTCTTTTAACTGGCTGTAAGCTGTCTCTGTAGGTTATGTTGTATTTCTGTGTAAACTATAGAGTCCACTATAATACGCGAGGGCAGGGCCAGTGATGCAGACACTAAGGCCTGAGCTGGCTGCAGGACTGTGGGTGTCAGTGCCGCAGCCTGAGCGTGCGGCACACATGGTGGCGGCAGGTCTAGCTCTGCTCTGGGGATATCAGGTGCAGTGTTTCTGGCTGTGGTTGATGTTTCAGTCAGCTGGATCCTTGGAGGGGGATGAGGCCTCTGCAAGAGATTGCTTTATGTTGTTGGTGGCAGGTTTCCAAACAGCAACAGGAGGCAGTTGGCTGTGTGGATTATCCCTGCAGGAGAATTTTGGCCAAAATAGTTTTGTGCAAGGCAACCATAGTGTATCTAGTCTGTTAAACTCCATTCCTAACAGGTGTTTCCGTCTGTAAGCAGGGTGTACTCAGCATTTGTCAGGGGGTCCTTTTTTAGAACATTACACAGCCTGTGTCACCTGGATAGTTAGGTCTCGATCTAAGGTGAGCTTGCTGGCTTTCTTGATCAAAAGGATAGTAGCTGTTGGAGTGTGGAGGAAAAAGGGGGAGGCATCCTTAGCCCTGGGCACTCCCAGGGACTGGCAGTCTGAGTAAGCTCACCGAACCTCTGGAGATTGAGTCCAGGTCATTAGGCTTTTGAGGCCAGAACTGGGGTCTCTCCATTTAAAGGCAAAAAAAGGCTGGCTGACAGGAACCAGGGGAAGGCAGAAGAAAGCATCCTTTAGGTCCAGGAAGGTGTACCAGCAGGCTGTGGGTGGCAGGAGACCCAGGCAATGTATGCAGAGGGAAGTCAAGGAGGCACTGGCAGCTTGGAGAGCTTGAGCTGGCTTTAGAGGCAGGAGAGGTGTTCTGTGTGATGCAGTTGGGGTTGCCTTGGGACAGAGCTCAATCACCAAAGGGGCATGGATGAGGGCAAGCCCTGCGCATGAGCTCTTTGTCCACAAGCCCTTTGACTTCTGGAAACAAGTCTCTCAAAATTTCAGAGTTATGATTATTAGGCATTTCAGGCCTCTTTAGGCACTGTTCCTGCTGGACCCGAGTGTGAGGGAGGCTAGTCACATCCCTAGAGAGGCAGAGGACACTCAAGCATGTACAGGAAATTATGTTTGATAAGGTGTCCATCAATCTCACAGGATCTGCTTTGGCAGAATTTCTTTTCAGTGGGTTTTCCAGTAGGTGACTCCAGTAACTTCAGACACATTTATTGACCTCTGGTCTCTCTCTTTGAGGCCTGCCAGGAGTTCCGTGCATTCTTCAGTAGTAGTAACAGCATCAGAAGGAGTTGCTGACAGTTGTCCCATGACGACAGGCAGGTGCACAGGTATGGAGCCAAGGTAGAAGAGTGCAGGTGAATTCATCTGGGAGCGCAGGAGGCTATGGTACACAAGACAGAACTGGCAGCGCTGGAGTGTGAAGGGGAGGCAGGTAGACTCAGGGTGCTTGGGCAGAACAGGATAAAGCTTTTCTGGCTTGGGCGGAACCTGAGAACCTCTCAGACAGCCTGTGGATTTGTTCTGATGACTAGGATGGCTTTCTTGTTGTGCAGGACACAAGTGCAGAATGAAGGTGGGAGAGTTTTTAACCCTTACGGTGGTTGAGTCCAAAGGAGCTGAACTTTCATCTCAGGATTTTCCCGGTTAAAGGGGCTTATGGGGGCAACTCAGGCAGGGGAGAGGCTGCATTGTTGACTAGAGAGATCTTGCCCAAGGTGACTCAGCCTTTCGGGCTGATGTGTGGCTGCATGCCTGCTTGGGCTTTATGTGACAGCTGATAACCTCCAGTGTCCAGGCCCAGAGGTGCACTACCTCTCTGGGAGCAGAGTTTTCAGAACTTTAGGATTGTGGTTATGCAGGCTGACACTGGCATCACTTTCCTCTTGGGGAATGGTCCACATTGAATGTGCAGGATTAAACAAGAGGAAGGCCGGCTGGCTTGGTGCAGAGAGGTCCTCCCAGCTGCAAATCTGTGCCTGGCAGAAGGGGCGAGAGGCAGGAGTCCAGCTGCCCCGGAGATGGTAGCTTCTTAACAGAGGGAGCTTCTGAAGGCTGAGAGTTCTGTCCCATTGTCTACTGTTCCATTGTCTACCAGAACACCCATAGGTGTGCCCTGGACTTTTGCAATGACCTTGGGAACTGGGGTAGGGGGAGCAATTAGATAGATCTCTGTCTGTCCTATCGCCCTTACAAATATAACCAGGGACTACCCTGCTTAGCTTCCGAAATCAGACGAGGTAGGGCACATTCGTGGTGGTATGGCTGTAGACCGTCGTATCTTCTCAGGCTGAGAGTCTTCCCCAGTTTTCCTCAGTCAAAATGTGGAACTCAGAAGGAATTGCTGACAGTCATCTGTCTGACCGGGGTAGGTGTGTAAGCAGAAAGTGCTGGAGGGAGGGCCTCAGCTGCCCAATGCAGGCAGTGGGTAGCTGGAGCAGTTCAGTGGACGGGAAGGAGATGAGCAGGAAGTGAAGCTGTAGGTGTTGGCAGCAACTCTGCCTCTGACAGGGGTGCTCCTGGGGGTCTTACCAGAATCGAGCAGGCGAGCAGGCGGTTAGGCAGGAAGACAGACAGATTGTGACCTCCCTTTGGGGTCTTATGTGAGCTGCTCTAGGAATCCTCCTCCAGACATCTCGGGACTGGAGAATTCTCACAGACCAGTCTTTTTTTTTTTTTTTTTTTTTTTTTGCGGGACCAGGGTTTGAACTCACAACCTTGCACTTGCCCAGCAGGCACTTGCACCATGGAGCTATCTCTCTGGCCCCTTGGAGAATTCTCAAGGACGCACTTTCCCATCAGGACCTGGAGTGATCCTTGCTCAGTCTGTGAGGGTTGTGAGCAGTGACCAACAAGGTCAGCACGGTTGGTCTTCTGGCCAGTGCCCCAGATGCAATAGCAGATGGGATATAGACACAGATTGATTTATGTGGATGGGCACTGATCAGGATCATTCTCAGAATGTGAGGTCCCCCTCTGGGCTGGCGAGATGGTTCAGCAGTCTAAAGCGCCTGCTTAGGAAAACTTAGGCAACCACAGGGACCACAGTTCAATCCCCGGCACCACATGCTGTGCCAGCCCTACCCCCAAGGCAGGCTGAGCTGGCCATAATAATAATAAGGATATGAGGCTCCTTGATCTCTGGTAGTCAGGGGTTTATATGGGTTAAGCAAACAGGAGGTACAGAGGCAGGATGCCTTGTCAACTGGGGATTGGTTTGTACAGTGTGCATCATAGTGACCAGCTATGCATCACAGTGACCAATCTTTCTAGGAGAAAGGAGCAACTGGATCTGGAACAAGAACTATTACCTGGGCAACTGACAAACTAATGCATGGGGGGAGGTGTTTGTGGGGGGCTCTTCTGCTACAGCACCTGTATTTAATGTATGCACATTTTTCTTGTCATTCTCTTAACAGTAATGTAACAATTATGTACCCTTAGCATGTATAGTGTATTAGACATCATAAATAACCTAGAAATGATTTAAACTGGATCACGTGCATAGATTACGTACAGTGTAACATTTTATGGGGCTGGAAAGCTAGTTCAGTGGCGCAGCACCTGCCTGGCAAGCTCAAGGTCTTGAGTTTGATTCCTGGTACCAAAAAAAGATTTATTTTTACGTAAGGGACTTGAGCATTGAAGAGTTGTGGTATCCATTGGGAGTTCTAGAGCCAGTACCCTGCAGATACTGAGGAATAGCTGGCCAACTGATACTTAAGAGTGAATGTTGAGTATTCCAACACAAGTTGGAAGCCTGCGTGGTCAGTTTAGAGAGACTGTATCTCAAAATGAAGATAAAAGGGCTGGGGAGAGGGCTCAGAAGGTAGAGTGTTCCTGAGTTCAATTTCCAGTTGGGGGAGAGGGAAGCAAAGAAAAAGGCTGCCTCCTTTGTTTTACCAGTGGTAGCCGGTAGCCAGCTATAACTGTGAACCAGGAAGAGGAGAGCAAGCAGAGATGTGATGCATGTTTTGAATTTCCTTGGAGATCATCACTGAAGTGAGAGCTTGAAGTTATTTTAATCCATGACTTTTTCGCCCTAACCAGTAATACCAAAAATAGAAGTGCTCTGGGATTTTGTGTTGGCCAAGGGAATGCTTTCAAGGGGGCTTGGAGGCCTGTCCCAAGGCTGGGACATGGGCACGTTGTCTGCTGCCATTCTCCGCTCCATGCAGAAGCCCTGACCCATCAGACCTGTCTGGGACAGCGCTGCTGAGATCGCAGATTCTGAGATGATTTGTACTCTGCATGCCCTCTTTGGATTTTAGGGTCTAAAGTCAAAGAACTTGAGACAAGAATGGCTCAGGAGACATTTTATACTCTATATGGTGTTCCTTCAAGCTCTGTAGTGGCCCTGTGTATTTATAACAGCAGTGTACAGTGAGTAGATGTGAACAAAGGCCTGCTTGGAGAACATCCAGTTTGGGAGGGTAGTGGGCTAGGCTGGGCTGGAGGAGGCGTATCATCTTCTTCTCCTACACTGGAACATTTTCGGGCCCTTCTTTTCTAAGTCACTACTGCAGGCTGTAACTTTTCAAATGTTTACTCACATCAGCTGCTAGGGTGGTACCAACCTATACCCTGCACTTGGGGGTGGGGGGCCTGAGGCAAGAGGCATGAGTTTGAGGCGAGCCTAGTTACGGAGTGAACCCTGTCTGCAAAAACAAAACAGAACTCTCAACCATTTACCCACACAAGAATCTTTTTTTAAAGAATGTTTTAAAAAGTTTTTTATTGCTACATTGCAGGTATACATGGATGGCCATATTCTTTGTATGGAATTTATGCCCCATCCTCGATGATTCTCCCCTTCCCCTTTGCTCCCTTCAACCCTTTCCCCTTCCTTATTTATAATAGCATTGTTCCCATCACTTCGTTTTCTCATCTTTTTTCCCTTAATTCTTTTCCCTCCCCCTGCCCAGGTCCCCTTCCCACTGAACCTTTTCCTACTGTGTCACACTATCTAGAGTACCTTTTGGTGCTTTTACTTACACTTTCAGTTTCTCACACCAGACAATCAGTGCAGTAGTTACACTCGCCGTATGAGACTCTTGGAGTCTTGCTCAGTTTATTAGAAACAACATAGAGGACTTGGTTTAAAATAGGACGTGGTCTGGTGAGCAGTGGGGGTGTCCTTGAGCAAGCTGCTTGCCCCCCTGTAAATCTCTAGCTCTTTTTTGCGACACATGGTTGCTGATTCTCTCGTTTGAGAGGATTTCTGGAGATCGGCCACGTGCGGTTGTGAGACGTCTCAGTATGAGGCTGGAGTCGGCCAGCGCCGGTGGGCTTTGGGGCAGGCCTCAGGAGAGCTCCGGCTCTTCCACTGAGCAGCTGAATGTCCTTTGGTGGCTTAGGTTACTGCTTAGAACTTGATCTCCTTCAGGAACTTCAGTAAGGTGCCTACCCATGGGTTGTTGGAAGAATTAAATGATACAGGTTAGGTGCCTGTGTGTGTAACTGTTACCATCACAGAATGCTAAGTCTGGCCATTTGTGATCCCATGGCAGTGCTTCAGAACGGCATGCACTGTTGAGCTCTGTAGACTTCTCTTGTTTTGTGTTTTTGCTGTTGGCAATACAACCAGGCCTCGCGTGCCAGGCAGGTGCTGTGCCGCCGAGCTATGTCCCCTGCCTAGGTAATAATTTTTTAATGAGGTCTTCATAGTGATGAGGCAATTTAACCTGTATTCTTTTCCCTCGAGCATGTGGGGAGGCCCAGGTGGGGTGAGACTGGAGAGGTGGTAGGAATGCCTGGTAGAGGAAGTCTGGCTACTTGTATCTTGGCATAGGGGTTTGTTGGGAAGATACACTACCTTCTAGTATTTTTTAGTTTAAGAGGTCAGTGATTAGTGCTCTTAATTCTTATTAACTACTGTACTTTTGGCTGATAAATACAGTAAAGCTATAAATAGTATTCTCTTAATAGAATTTGCTAAAGGAAGGCTTTTGATGTGTACCTTCATGGTTAAAATAAGGGGACATGGTGTCATGTACCTATAATCTCAGCATTCAGGAGGCTGAGGCAGGAAGATCACCTGAAGTATATAACAAGAGCCCCCCCCCCCAAAAAAAAAAAAAAAAAAAAAAAGCTAGCCAGTTAACTCAGCAGATTACAGTATCTGTTTAGGCAGATGCAGAGACCAGGGTATGATCCCACGTGTGCAGTGCTGGCCCTGCCCCCAGGACGTGCTGAGAGGGCGACTTAGACTGGGAGGCTGAAAACAGGAGGATGACTATAGGTCCAATCTGTGTAGTGAGGCTCTTAGACCCCATACTAAATGCATTAAAAAAAAAAAGGTTTAAAGTAGAAATAGCCAACCTAGGAGGTGCTCTGGGGGAAAGAGTTGTTTTTACAGAAGCGACATTTAGCCGTGACAGTGTTTCATAATAACACACTGAAAGTATTGGTTTTAGCTGCTTGCAAATTAATTTTAATTAATTTATGCTATAGAAAGACTAAAGTCTGAGGAATTTACTATAGCATTATACATTGGTGGATGATTCTAGAAAAAGACTGCATGTGGTGCGTGCATCTGAAGATAAATGCACCTCTTTTGTGTGGGATGCAAAAAGAATCCTGATTCATCTGATTTTTTTTCCTGTGACCATTCATGTGTGGCACCACTTGTTTTCTTCTAGGATGTGGAGAAAGAGAAGGAAACTCACAATTACCTCAGCAAAGAGGAAATCAAAGAGAAAGTTCACAAATACAATTCAGCTGTCACAGACAAGTTGAAGATGACCTTGGTAAGAACCCTTAATAGTGTTTAGGTTGGCGTCCTTCAAAAGACAAATGGAAGTTGTTGAATGCTATTTGAGTTGATCCCATCAAAAGGCAGATATAAGTTGTTGATGATATAATCTGTATATTTTACAGCATCTGAGTAACATTTTTAGAAGTTTAATGGCGAAGATAAGCAGAGCAGGAAAAATAAGAGTATTTCTGCAGCTTGAAAGCTCAATCTGTGTTCTAAAATAGCTTTATCTGAAAATTTGAAATTATGTTAGCCTTAAAAAATGAAGCACATTAAATTTAAGATTTTGCAACCCTTCTTCGTCAAAGGATTTGTTATTTCCTGACAAGTCAGATTCTAATAAGACCTCAGATAATTTCCATCTCTTATGTCAAGTAAGTATGAAAGTATCAAGGTGATTTTATGCCCAAGAATTGGCATAGTATAGTTAACACTCACTGCGGTCATCAGTGTAAGGCAAGGCGCACCATGCTGGGCTTCCCACACACGGAACGGGCATCATTGTACCTCATTGTTGGACATACAGTGCTGAGTGCGGGGGCTAGGGGGTAGGGAGTAAGGGCTTGGTGACAGGGAAACCAGAGCGGACAGCTGTGCCCACCTGGTGGTGTCCTTCTAAAACTCCTGCCATCCCTTGGTGCTCCTTTCCAGGACCTGTGAGTCCAGTGAATTGACGGAGCCTGGGAAAGGACTTACTTTAGTAAAACACGCCAATAATCTTTTTCTAAATAAAGTGAAGACAAGTGTATTATTATTGTTTTGGCAACCAAGAAATAGTAATTATACCGTAAATTAAGACAAGCATTTGTCATATCTGTAGTTCATGTAGTATTTTTTTAAAAAATTGGTGTTTACATGTGATGTACAGGTACAAATTCCCTATGATGAATATGATTGTTACATATGGCAAATATGTACTAAGGAAAATTAATGTAAAAAACATTGCTGCTTAGGATGCCTGAAATGGACCCCACGTGTACATAGCAAGGCGTAAGCAAGATTCAGACTAGCACACGTGTCCTAGGAGCCACGAGGAATAAAAGCACCCTGTTTTCTTACTGTCCCCTCATTGTTGACTGAAATATTTAAGTCCTGACTGTGGCCTTCCTATTTTTTTTAGTTTTTGGTTGAGGGTGTTGTTTTCTGGGAGCACGAGCCAGAGGAAGAGTGGCTCACTTCCGGACGGCCCCGGTGCCTTCTTTCCCTAAAGTACCCCTCTCCAACTAAGTGCATTTTCTTGTCTCTTCAGAACTCAAATGGGATTTACACTGGCTTCATTAAAGTGCAGCTGGAACTCTGCAAACCTCCTCAGACGACTCCCAGTAGCAATGGCTGTATGAACACACTGCATATCAGCAGCGCAAACACTGTCGGGGAGGTCATTGAGGCTCTGCTTAAGAAATTTCTCGTGACAGAGAGTCCTGCCAAGTTTGCACTTTATAAGCGCTGTCACAGGGAAGACCAAGGTATGCACCTGTGCTCACTGTGAGCGTGGTCTCTCTCTCTGTCTTTTCTCTGCATTTCCAGAGGGAAGGCCAAAAGGCGTGTCTGTGTCACAATGTGTCAGGGCCCAGGGACCCATTTAGAGGGTATGGTGATCGTGGCCAGCACTTGGCATTGCCTGGCTGTCCATGATCTGAGGCGCTGAGGGCATCCATGTGTGCTGAGCGTTGATGCAGGCCTTGGTGATGTGCACAGGGGCAGCTTCAGTATGGAGCAGGGGAAGACCTTTGGTTTTAATGCCCTTTTAGGAGATAAAAGAATACTTTTGCCCAGACAGGTTGGTACATTCCTGTAATCCTAGCTGCTTGGAAGGCTGAGGCAAGAGGATTGCAAGTTCAGGGTGAGCCTAGTGAGTGGATGGAGGCCTTTGGGAGGCTGTAAACAGGCGGATCACGACAAGTCCGATCTAGTTGGACCTGTACACCTGTAACAAGACCCTGAACACCCTGTAGACCCTTCCCTAAAATACAAAAAAAAGGCATTTAAACAGAGATTGCTGGGCAAGCTTAGAAAGACCCTATCTCAAAAGAAAATAGGGGTTCGGTCTTCACTTATCTCTAGAGTACATGTCTAGCATGCACGAAGCTCCAGGTTCAATGCCTGATACTGCAAAAACAACTAAGAAACTCTTGTGAAGTTTTCAATAGCACCTTTCACTTTTCCTGTCTCCCTGCGCATACAGTGGCTTGCCGGACTTAGGTCTTTGGGGCTTTGCAGACAAGCAGGCGTGTGTAGCAGTGTCTTTTAGCACCCTGCTCCCTGTGACACCGCCCAGTCTCTGTAGCTATCTTGCTGGGCATAGCACTGGGACGCTTGGTATCCTGCCTCCGAGAAGCACATAGGGACGGGTGAATGCTGTTCTGCTCTGGGGCCTGTCTGCACTTTGTACCTGCACTGAGTGGAGAGAAGGAATCTTAAGTCAGTACAGGAACTGAGGGAGATATTCGGGCC
>PVKN010010166.1:0-22939 GCA_004027915.1 Capromys pilorides
CTACCATTCTCTGCTCCCCAAGCATCTGTCAGAGTTAAGTATAATCAAAGCAGTTGGTGGCAACACAGATTGTTATGTGAATATGAGAAAAAGAAATCAATTCCAAGTAGGTTTTGCAAAGAAGAGAATATATTGTCTACTGCAATGCAAAAGATCAGGACAGTGCATTCGTAGAAGTGAGTCTCCACGTCAGGACTTCCCTTTGAAATTCTGCTTCCTGTCTTTGGCTTTCATTCTTGATGAGTGCAACACAGTTGATAGCTGGCAGCACCTCCAGGTTTACCCTTCTGGTGACTCAAAAGCAAATAAGAGGACTTTCTGCTGGCCACAGTATTACACTTGGTGCTAATTAGCACTCAGTCCCTAAACTCACTGAGGGGGTGCAGTCCACTGACTCCTCTTGTATGGGTCACACTGCATGAGGATTGGTGGAGCGTAGGACAGCAAAGAAAGTCAGGATGCCCGCTGCAAATAGAGTGAAGGACACTGGTCTGGTCACCAACACCGCCGGGGGATAAAGGGACCGTCTCAGAGCCAGGCACAGTGGCATACCTCCATCCTCCACCACTATAGAAAGCTGAAGAAGACAGGAGAATTGAGAGGTCAAGCTCAGCCAGAGCAGCTGAGTGAGATCTGTCTCCTAAGCAGAAACTCTAAAGAGGGCTGGGGATGTAGCTCAGTGTGAAGGCCCTGAGTGCAGTCCCCAATATTGGGGGGAGAAAAGACAATTTAAGCTAACTAGAGAGTTGTGCTGCTTTTCCTTTATCTTTGTGAGCTTCTCTGAGGTAGAGAAAAATAGTATCCCCATCTACCCTGACCCTTCCCTACAGCCCACCGAGAATCCCCACAGAGAGATCCATCAAGGGCTTCCCTGGGCAGAAGCTATTGATGGGAACAGCACTTTTGTGTAGCCTGGCTCCCTGTTGGCAAAGACTCCTTGAGCTGAGTTATAGGAAAACTTCAGCATGTTGTCAATTTCACAAGAACAGTAAGTGAGATTTCCTTTTCATATTTGCCACCTCATATATTTTGCATGTCCCATGTTATTAGTTTTACTGCCCATTAATCAATATGTATGGCAAAGTGTACTTACTTATGAGGAGACAGGGAAGGAGCGGCCCATGAAAGGCCAGCTGAACCTCTTCAAGAGGAAATCTGGGAGGGGTGGGTGGAGCCACCGTTCTGTCCACTCAGACCACAGCAGTGAGTGCTTCTCATTTCATAGATGGACTCAGACATGTTTCTGCAGCCCTGCTCTTGGGCTCAGAGAAAGAACTAGAGAGTGATTAAAAGCTTGAAGTTGAGACTGTAAAAAAAAGACAAAAGATTTAAAAAAAAAAAAAAAACCACAAACCATTTTATTAGAAGTGAATTCCCTTGCTGTAGAATATAGCAGTCTCTCCTTATTAATTTATCCTATATACCACTTGCAAATGTCTTCTTATTGTCCTCTGGGCCTCAGCTTCTTCCCTGGAACTCAAGGCCCTTATGACTTACTTCACCCTCCCTGTCTGTGTTTTCCCCACTGGTCTCTGCTGCATGCATCCAGTGACCCCTTACTAAGCACACTTTTTTTCTACTTGTTCCTACCTCCAACCCAGTAGACTCAACTTGTCCTCTTCCCCTCAGGTTCCTTCCCCTCTGTGGAGCTCCAGTTTAGCTCCTGCTTTTTTTCTGTGTTGGTGTTTATCTTTCTTCAAAGCAAGTGTCACTTCATTCCTGAAGTATTATCCAGCTTTTTTTATCCCTGGACTTCCCCAAACGTGAGCTACTCTACCCTCAACTGTTCTGTAATGTCATCATGCTTAGTACACTGTCCATTGAGAGGCCCGTTGCCCACTGATCCAAAAGTCCATGACCATGTCTGATGCATGACTCTGGTGGTGGTCCCATGGGTTAGTCTAAGGGAGAAGTTTCCTTTGCTAAGAGATAGCGACTAGCCAGCTCAGTATTTTTATTCTCAGACATGGTTATTCTCATCATGTGATTTGTTTGTTTCATTTTTTGAGATAGGGTCTTGCTTTGTCGCCCAGGCTGGACTTGAAATTATTATGTACTTCAGGCTTACCTCAAGTTTGAGGTAATCTTCTGCCTCAGCCTCCTGAGTGCTAGGATTATAGGTGTGCACCACCATACCTGACTTCATTGTGTGATTTTATTACGTGGTTTCTCTAGGAAAAATGTAGAAGTAAAGAAGGCATAAGATAGTTTGAAAACTGATTAGGACTTTTAGATCAAACTATATAAGGAAGAGGAAGAATGGGAGGAAGAAGGGATGAAGAACAAGGAGAGGAGAAGGGAATATGAGGAGGAGAAGTAGAGGAAGAGGAGGAAGCTTTATTTGTCATAGCTTGTAGTGGTAGTGGTAATAGTAATAGAGTATTATTTTAAATAAAGAGTAGAAATTCAAAGCTGGTGCTAACCGAGGTCCACAACACACAGATATGGAAGCAGAAATCCTCTTGTCGTTCTCTTGGCTGTCGAGAATCATTACATTTGGCTAGCTCATTCAGGGAGACACGATGACAGGAGGTGACGTATACTGTTCGCTTACTGCATACAGGCATCTTGTTTGAAGCTCATAGTCTTCTACCAACCTTGTGAAAGAAGTGCTGTCATTATTTATGCTATAGATGATCAAATTGAGGCACAGGGAGGTAAAAGTCTCACCCACATCAGCACCACCAGTGCGTGCATGTACCTGAGATGTGATTTCCAGGGGCCTGATGCCAGAACTGTGTTTGTAAATAAATCCTGCTTTAAAGATTGGTAGTGAGTGCTAAGGAAATAATTCATTAGTGAAAAAATAACAGAGTCCCTAGTGGAAATATGACTGCATGGAAATCCAAGAGTCAACACACCCATTTTATTTTCTAAAATTGGAGAACTCTGTCACCCTCAGATCCTTCATAAACTTTAAGGATCTACTGACCTTTGCTGGTGTTATCACCCTGTGTGTGCTCATCTTCTGCTCCTAGCCTAGAACACCTTTGACATAACTATGTGCTTACTTAGTCTTTTATTTCTGAGGCTTCCGTGAAAATGGGAAGGGCATCTACTGAGGTTGGTCCAACACAAGCCTGCCTCAAGGAGAACCTGAGAAGCTGACTCAAGTCAGTAGACTGATGAGTCCCTTTCTGCACACTTGGACAACTTGAAAAATTAGAAAGAGTCAACTAGTTGTTTGACATTTACATGAAATATAATTTTGAGGCAGCACACCTATGAAAGCATAAGGAAAATCACAAATATCTTTGGAAAACTAAATTTACTATAAATTAGATAATTTAAAATTATTATTTCAAACAGCAGTTATTCTATCAAAAATCAAATGAAGTTGGCATGCATTTAAGGATGGTGTCATAATTTAATAAACTGAATGTGTCTCCCAGCATTTATATTTTCAAATCTTGCCTCCAATGTTATGATATTGGAGGAGTGGCCTTTGGGAACTGGGCAGGTTAGGATTCTCTAGAGAAAAAAATATAGATACAAAGAAATTTAGCAGAGGATGGCAGGATCAGAGGTGAGAGTTCATGAGAGCTGTCTGTGCCACAGAGAGCTAGAAGATCCTGGAGGCACAAGAAGCAAAAAGCTAGAGCCCCAGAAGAGGAGAGATCAGGATGGAGCTTCAGTCCAAGGCTGAAGTCTCGCAGCTCCTAGGGAGTCATTGGTAGGAGTCTAAGTTGGAAGGCTGAAGAAACTGCAGACTGGTTTCCATAGGCAACCGCAGCAGTGAATACACACCAGTTCATTCAAAGGGCGGTTGCAAAACTGCAGCAGACTTCCTCTTTCTTCTTCCTTTATTGCCCCTGGGCTGTAAGCCCGTCTGATGGCACCACCCACAATCAGCGTAGGTCTTCCCCACTCAGTTCACTGGCCCACATGCCAGTCTTTGCTGGAAACACCCCACCAGCACACTAAGAAGCGTACTTTTCTAATCTCCTGGGCATTTCTTAATTCAGTTGTGATATATCAAAACTAGCAGTCATAATCCACCCTTTGGCAACTTGATAACCTGGCATAGCTCCTTAAATCCTACTTAATCTTCAAATACAATAACAAGTTCATAATTCCACCTAACATGATACAACTCTTCTGCATACATATGGAAACACACTAATTCCCTCTGCAGAATAGAAAATAAGTTTTTCTTTGAATAATACCTGTTTTTCCCTTAACATTCTGTCTTAGTTACTCTTTCTCATTGCTGGGACAAATACCCAACACCCAAAACAAAGGAAGGAGAAGTTTATTTAGCTCACAGTTAATGGAGGTTTTAGTCCATACGCAGCTAGCTCTAAGGCTGAGTGACACATGGCAGAGGGCAGCAGTTCATGGTGGCTGCAAAAAGCAGAGATTAAAATGGGAGGAGTACCAGCAACAATGGCTACAGAGAGTATGTTATATTCAGGCTATCTACCCTAGGCTGGGTGTAGCACTCACACCTATAATACAATAAATACTCAGACCCATAAACCCATCCTTGGATCATGAATTAATCACAAACTCTAGAAATCTATCCCATGACTTACATGAGGCTTTGAGGGAGCAACTAGACACAAATCGTAATACATTCCATAATTTGAATAATGTAATATAGACAATAATGTCTAGGTGCTGATGTTAAGTCTATCAGTGTTATGTTGCATAGCATAAGAATGCAAAGAAAGACTGCAGAAATCTCTGCTTAATATACGTGTATATATCTACAAATATATTTTTTAAATGAGCACACAGGGATATAGCTTAGTGGCACAAGCCTGCCTGGTAAACAAAAGGTCCTGAGTTTGATTCCTAGTACAGAAAAGAGAGAGAGAGAGAGAGAGAGAGAGAGAGAGAGAGAGAGAGAGAGAGAGAGAGAGAAAGAGAGAGAGTGAGAGAAAGAGAGAGAGATTTTGAGTATAGCTGAGCGGGAAGCACTTGCCTAGTATGTATGTATGAGGCCATGGGTTCCATGCCCATTGCCCCCCACAAAAATAAAAAAGAAAAGAAAAGAAAAGAAAAACTTGTGACAATTACATTTATATAACTGATAGCATGGTTATAGCTGGCATTTATAATTACCTTTTCCTTCTATCCATTTTGTATTTCTTGCCTGGGAAGCACAAGGGCCTGAATTCAATCCCTGGTCCAGCCCAAAACAAAATGAAACAAAACATTTTGTATTTCATTGGCCTTGAACAAGCACCTAGGTGAGTCTTGCTTTATTATGTGGTAAGGGGACTCATACCTTCATTCCTATAGGGTCTGAGGCTTTTGTCATCATGTCTGGGCTGAGTTATTAGAGTTCCCCTTGACCTCAATAACAAGTAATAGTAGAACTAGGAGATGCCTTACAGGATCCCTTGCACTGCAGATGTATACTTTCTCACCTCCTTTGAGAACTCATAGTCCAGTTTCCCCTTAGTAATCTGGATCAATTATACAACCTCCCACACACACACACAACACTATAACTTGCTTTTTAACCTGTTGACTTAGAGATATGAAAAGGCCAAAAGTGGCCAGGTAGAAGTTTTAGCTTCCAGTTCAGTGGGTCATTGTTGTCTGTTTTGGTACAAGCCTCCTCCCTTCTAAACCAGACTTTTAAGCCAGTAGAGTAGAAGATCCTGGGAAGCAAGGATTTTGCTAGTGGACCAAGGAGAGTGGTACCATTTGCATTTCTAACACTTGATCCCTGTACCTGTAAAGCATGGTTATGAGAAACACTATCATATATTGGACCCTGATTCAGAACACCACAGCCTTCTGGAGCACCCTGACTCAGCCCTGCAAGGTATTGCTACTTAGCTATATATGTCCTTCAAAAGGCCATTCCATTTTTCTATCAATGCAGCTGCTGCTGGTTGGTGGGTGACATGGTAAGACCAATGAGTTCCATGAGCATAGTAAGTTCCCTACCATACTTCTTTGGCCATGAAGTTCACTCCCTAAGCAAAAGCAATGCTCTATGAGATACCATGATTTTAAGTCCACGGATAGTAGTTCTGGCAGAAACATTATGTGCAGGAAGGGCAAACCCATACCCGGAATGAGTGTCTATTCCAGTAAGACAAAGCACTACCCTCTCTGTAATGCAGGTAGTCCAGAATAATCATCCTACCACCAAGTCACAGGCTGAGCACCTCAGGGAAAGATGTCAGTGTTGGTCCATACTGCAGGCAGATTAATTTGCTACACATAGCAGTGGCTCTAACCAGGTCATCTTTGGTGAGCAAAAGTCCATGTTGCTGAGCTCATACATAAACCTCATCGTTGCTACCATGGCCACTTGGTTCATGGACCCACTGAGCAAGAACAGTATGACTGAAAGAGATCAATTCTTATGCACAAAACATATTATCCTATCCACCTGATTATCAAGTCCTTTTCTGTTGAGGTATCACCTCCTGATGAGCATTTACACAAGACATAAATATCATATGCTTCTATCCACCCATGTGGAGAGGTCTACCAAAATCTCTTCACTAAATACTTTTGTCATCTATTCCTTCCAAGATGATGACCATCCAGCAATAGACCATGAATTGGTACATAGTTTTATTCATGTCCATTTTTTATTCCAAGCAAAAGTCATGAACAGGTACGATGCCCAAAGTTCTGTGAGAATGTAGTGTATCTCTTCAAGGGTCACACTGTGTACCTCACCTCTTCTGATATTTGACCCGTGTTATAGACCTAGAGGCAAAAAAGAGGCAAAAGGGGGTAGATCCTGACAAAGTGCCCACATAGTCCTGCTCCTTAGCTGCATCAGGAAAGGTCATTATTGCTTCAGCACATAATGCACTGATAGTTTTCTCAGTCTGAGTTTGGATGTGAGAGTGAAAAATCTGTGCCTCTGGTAGGGTAGACTCATCAGAATTTAGGCACTCTGTCACCAGCCTCATCAGATTCCTCCCATAAGTGTCATCCCACTTATACAGAATCCCATTCTTCTCCAGTCCATACCCTTACTTAACTACAGATACCTTGTAGGTCAATAATTAGGCTTGCACCATAATTCATCCTCACTGGATGAAGGCTTGCATTTAGTTTTCAGACTCACAGCCCTATGGTTACAGAACAGAAGATGCTCCCTCAGAGCACATTTACAAGCTTGAGGTTGTTTCCACATGTCCGGAGTGGGGAAACTCAGCCTTTGAGCCACTCGCTTTCCTTCATTACTTTGTGTAGAAATGCTAAGAACGAATTGCCATTATAATTTTTAATCTTCTAAAATAAGTACATAAAATCACTTACATCTCACAAGTAGTGAATAAGGAAGATCTGTCTTACATATTTCTCTTTAAAATAGTTCATTGTGGACACTATGATTACTCCCCACGTCATCAGAAGACTATGACAACTTGAGGTCTCATCAAACTGAGCCAACTCCAGGGACCAATGAACCAATTAGGGAAATTCTTCTTTAAAGATCTTTTCCTTAGAACAATTCCTGGTGCCAAAATCTATGTCAGTTCTGGTATTTTGAGAAATGGAATCAATAGAAAAATATACGTAACTATGTAAGGGGATTTAACTGGTAGGCTTATCAAATCAGAGGCAGAAGAGTCTGCTGTGGCCATCTGAAAAGTATAATAGAAAGCTGGGGCAAGCACCAGCTGCTCAGCCCATGAAGCTGGAAGGCCCAGAACATGAGGGATCAAAGATCAGCACCAGTCTGCGATAGCAGGTCCTCTGGAGAGTCACTGGTGTGAGTCTGTTAAAAGGCTGACGAGAGTAGAGTCTGATGTCCACAGATGGCAGCAGCCATGAAAAATGGACCAGCTCAATCAGAATGGAGCTCATCAACATAACAGCAGACTGTTCCTTTCTTTCACTTTCATTATACCTGTGCTATCACCCCATTAGCTTGTGCCACCCCCAAGCAAAATAGGATCTCCCCATTCCGTTTGCTTGCCCCCATACAAATCATCTCTAGGAACTCCCCACAGACACACCGAGAATTATGCCCTACCAGTCTCCTAGGTGTTTCTTAGTTCAGTCAAATTGACCTGTTGTGACCATGGTAACAGGAATAGTATCAGATCTTAATCCTGGAGTTCTCATGACTTCTATAGGCCCCTTACAGAAGAGACTGTAGGGAGTTCCTGTGCCCCTGCCACTATGTAAAGATGCAAACTATGGGAATCTACAAACTAGGAAGGAGCCCTCAGCAGATACTAAATTTGCCTGTACCTTGATCTTGGACTTCCTTTATAACTATGAGAAATAAGTTTCTGTTTTTTGTTAATCATACCACTTATGGAATTTTATAATGGCACCCTGGAGGACAAAGACCTAAATTAGCACCAAGAAAGGAGTTGTTACTCTAATAAATACCTAAGAATGTAGAAAGCAGCTTAGAAACTGGGAAATGGGCAGAAGCTGGAGTAGTGTTGAGATATATGCTAGGACAGGGCTATACTGCTGTTGAGTGGCCCTTTAGAGGTCATTCTGAGCCCTTGGAAAGAAGGGAAAAAAGCTACTGAGAAACCAACCTCCAGTCAGCTTAGAGTACCCAAGTATCCTAAACAAAATGCTCCTACAGGTGTGGGCTGTGAAGACTATTCTGATGAAGTCTAGGGTGGAAATGAGGAATGTGTTATTGGAAACTAGAGGGCTAGGGAGGTAGCTTGTTGGTCTAAGCACCTGCCTGGCAAGCACAATGACCTGGGTTTGATCCCCGGAACCCTACCAGAATCCTGGGGGCTCCTTGTCAGCTACCAAAACCAGGCGCAGTGGCACACACCTGTAATCCTAGAACAAGGGAGGCTGAGATAGGAAGATCACTAGTGATCTAGCTGCATAGTGAGACTCTACCAAAAAAAAAAACTAAAAACTGGAAAAAGGTCAACCTTGATATAAATTCTTACTTCTTTTTCTTGTATTTTAGTAAGGATCTACAGGTTCTAACTATGTAGATCGGACTCAGTGATCTGCCTGTGTTCAGCCTCCCAAAGAGCTGGAATTACAGGCACTCAACACCACACTCAGTCTCAATAGCCATCTCAGCTTGCCCCAGGGGCGGGGCTGTCAACAACTTTGATATAAAATGATGAACTTTATTGAATTATGTTTCTATTGCTTATAAGGAGTTAAAGATGAAATGATGAACCAGAAGGATACAAAACTTAAAGCTATTTGGCTAATTTTTGACTTACTCATATTAAGAAGAATGATAAAGCTTGTTCAGAAGAGAACCCTAAATATATGGTCAAGCCAGGTGTGGTGATACACATGCCTGTATCTCAGCATTCTACAGACTGAGGCAGAAAAAACACTGAGTTCAAGGTCAGCCTGCACTCCAAGACCTTATCTCCAAAAAAATGTGCTCAATGGACTGAAGAGATTAGGAAGGATTAGCCATCTCAACAGAAGCCAGGAGCTGTTTTCTAAAACAGTAAAAAGATAACCTTTAAGATAATTCTGCAGTCACCAGGATTGCCCTTTCTGTGACAATCACAGAGGCAACCCTCTGGCTGGGGACAGTGGAATTTAAGAGGAGGGACTTCGTGTGCCCCTAGGGCCTCAGCACAAGCCGCTGAGAACAGGAGATCACAAGCTCCGCTCCCTGTGCTCCTGCGCATCGTTCCTTGGCCATGCTAGGTACAGCATAGGCAGTGGTGTCCGCTACTCTAGGGGCATGAGGAGCTGACTCTGGCAGCATTCACACTTTGCCATCTGCCCTGACACTGAGCCTTGACATGGCTAGAAAGCTATGGTGGAGGCCTCGTGAATGGGACTGTACCTTCTTAAAGAGTTCTCTTGCCCCTCCACCATGTGAGAATGCAATCAGACAATGGCCATGTATGACCCAGAAAGCAGGTCTTCACCAGACACCAGATCTGTGCAGGATTCATGTTCTGCAGGGCCTTGGTCTTGGACTTTCCTGCCTCCAGCAGTGTAAGAAATTTCTGCCATCACAGTCACCCAATCTATAGTATGACAGCTCAATAGATGAGGATGTGCATAAAAAAACATGAGTCTTGAAACATAAAGATCATTCTCAGTGTGGTAAGATGGGAGGGAACAATTCATCTCTTTAAACTCCTACTTTGTCCTAGACATGTTCTTAGTCTAGGACCCACTTTCAGGAGTTTCATTGTTCTGCTGCCTCTCTCCTTTCCTCACTCTCTGTCTTGAGTACTCAGAAAGAAAGGAAGAAAGCTATTGAGAAACCAACCTCCAGTCAGCTTAGAGTACCCAAGTATCCTAAACAGAATGCTACTACAAGCGTGAGCCATGAAGACTATTCTGATGAACTCTAGGGTAGAAATGAGGAATGTGTTATTGGAAACTAGAGGGCTGGGGAGATAGCTTGGTGGCCTAAGCACCTGCCTAGCAAGCACAGTTGAATTTAAATAGAATCAATTATAGGGGGACAACCCACTCAGGACCCCCCTCTTGTCCCTCTCTCAGACAGGAGCTTTCCTTCCCTCAATAAATCTATTCTACTCATAAAAAAATTGTATATGATATGACCTTTTCATAAGTGCTTGATAAACTATAGTGCGACAAGAAATGTTAGTTACTGTTGCCTTTATCTCCCATTCCTCTAAGAACTGCATACATTTCTGAGTCCAAAAATCCTCTGTAAACACTGGTAGTTGAATTGATCTTTTGGCTTCACCTTCACCTTTTAACATTAAATTGAAACCTCACCTATAGTATGCCTGTAAAGAAATTAGGATTCATACTAACACAAATCTGAAAAAAAAAAAAAGCAATGCATATCAAGTCTATTAAAAAAAAAAAAAAAGCACTGTGTATCAAGTTTATTGAAAAAGAAAAATAGAGTTTGGCTGAGGAGATAGCTCAGTGGTCTAAGCACCTGTCTGGCAGGCGCAAGGACCCAAGTTCAGTCCTCAGTACCACATGCTGTGCTGGCCCCAAAACCAGGCATGGTGGTGCATATCTGTAATCCCAGTGCTAGGGAGGCTGAGATAAGAGGATCAGTACAAGTCTGAATTGTGTAACAAGACCCTGTATCAAATAAAGATTTTTTAAAAATAGAATAGAGGATTCTTTTCCCGCGACCAACTATAAGTGATAGGGGGATGATGTAGGACTTCCAAATAATACAAGAGTAATATTCTAATTTCAACCTGCTAGCCTGGTGAATGTCCAGTTTACAGAGTTCATGTTCTCTAAAATTGAAGAGTGAATTCTAGGAACAGTGGAGGTTAAGAGAAGAAAACAAATGTTTAGAGAGAGAACACTATATTTATTAGGGAAAGAAAAGTGTATTTATTAAGGAAAGAAAGCTTCTAAGAAAGACAGAAAGTGTCCCAAATAGGCTGCTGGGAACCTCACATCTCAAGGGAGTTTTGTTGGGCAAAACCAAAAGGTGAGGTGAGTCTAAGATAGGACAAAACTCTAATCAGCTAATGGGATTACGAATATAATGGTAACACCAGGTAACATTGATCCAATGAGAGAGAAATCAGAAGGTGAGAATGCGATAGGACCAAACTATGGTTAATCAATAAGATTACAAGTATAATCATTGAGATGACATTGGTTAAACAGGGATCAGATGGTGAACCAAGTCATGTAGCTAATGCACATGGACCTAGTCAGGGATTTGGGGGAAAGAGGGGACAGTGGCTCTTCCTGGCACCTCACCTAGTGTTATGATACCTATTTAAATCAATCACTGCTTTTCTTTCCTGAGGGAAATATTTGGATAGAGTCATTCTGTCTTTTGTCTTAAGGCCTGGCCTTTAGCATGTACCTTTACCTACCAGTTTTAATGTGTCTGCACTGACTACTCCTGTCTGACTGCTTATGTTTACCTAATTTAGCTGGTGTGTAATCTCACCAATTAGGTATAAAAGGTAGATTAATACTGATCAAGTACAAAAATGTTTGGCCCTAAAAACAGAAGTGCTCTACCTATGCATATAAAAATACCTTCATGTGAATACCTTCCAAGAATTCAATCACACCTTGACCTTTTAGTTAAGTTAATGATTTTTGAAGAATTATGTTAGAATTATTTATATTGTGTTTTGAAAGCTATAGTATGCAATGAGCACAAAGGCATAAACCACTCAACGATCAAATGCAGAAGAAATGCTGTTCAAGTAAGACACACAAAGAGCAAATGGCAAAAGGAAAAAAGAAGCAGTGAAGCACTGTTCAGAGTGAAAAGCTGCTACCAAGCTATGCAGGAATAAGACAGAAGATACATAAAAGTGTTCTTGGAAATAAGACTGTTTAATGTATGCGCCAAGAAATGGCAGAAAGATTAACATTACAAGGAAAGAAGTTAAGCAAAAGAAATGACTGGTAGAAAAAGAAAGGCAAAATGCAGACAAGGGGAGTGAATAATTACAGGTAGGGCTGACTGACTTTCCTTAAAAGTGACAGAAAAGAGCCTCAGGGGTATATTAACAATGAGCAGGAAGCTATAAAGAGCTTGGGAGAAGCAAGCCAGTGCTGGAGTGTATTTCTTCAGGTAAAACTTCAGCCTCGCAGTGCTGGGAACAGACGGCCAAGTGCAGGCACTACCTTTTACCCTCATGTTCCTGTCCCCCCACTGCAAGTGCTTCTCTCTGTGGAGGACAAAAAGACCAGCAAGGCTGAAGAAAGGTGGGTAGCATTTATAGATTCTGTTGCACAGATCAAAAAGTTTGCCATTTAAATTTGCTATTTTAGTTGACCTTCCATTTAGCTCCTCCTACCTTAATAATGAAGAAATTTTGGGCTGGAGAGAAAGCTTGGTGGTCTAGGCACCTACCTGGGCAGTGCAACGATCCAGGTTCAATCCTCAGTACTGCATGCTGTGCCAGCCCCAGAACCCCAAGGGCACGGTGCTGGCTACCGAAACTGGGCATGGTGGTGCACAACTATAATCTCCAGTGCTGGAGAGGCTGAAGCAGGACGATGACTAGTCTGAGCTGTGTGGCAAAAGCTTGTACCAAGTAAAAATAAATAAATAATAATGAAGGAATGTTGTTTTTTTAATGATCCATCTTGACCTTCTAGAGACCAATGCTGGTTACCTAATTTCTCAAATATATATATATATATATATATATATATATATATATATGTATTTGTTTGTTTCGTTTTTTTGAGACAGAGTCTTCCTATGCAGTAGTTAGCTGGTCTTGAACATATTATATAGCCCAGGCTAGCCCTGAATGCCCTGAATTCCCTCCCCTTCCCTCAGCCTACTGAGTACTGGTGCCACAGGCATGTGCTACCCCACATGGACAATGTCTTCTAATTATGAGTGCCGTTTTCTCTTGTTTGCTGTCTTTTTTAAACCTAATAGTTTTTCCAGGTTCTGGATATAACTCAGTGGCATAGTACTACCCTGGCAGTCAAGGTAAAGAGTTCAATTCTTTGTACCCCTCTCCCTAAATATAGTAGTTTTCCCAAGGGGGGAAAAATGAAAACAGAAGGTTATAACAAAACAGCTATTAGGGATGGGATCGTCTGAATGTTTTTGTTTCTTTAACAGATATGCCTTTTTTTTTTTTTTTTGTATAACTTACCTCCTAAATTGAGCCATGGAGTCTATTTTTTAATCTTCAAAATAGAGGAAGAAAATAAAGTGTCATGAAAATATTTTTGTTGTAATGAATTCGCTATTCATTACTTTTGGGGAATATATTTGAGTCTAAGAAAGAAACCTAAATATGGCCTATGAATTTTGACTTCCAGTTTATAAAAGAAAAAAATTTTAGTAAAAAATAAAGTTAACACATACAACAATCTTTGGCAAATATTTAAAGACTCTCAGAGGGCTATGTCCATACTTAGAATTAAAGATTGTATATTCACATAATCTTCTATGTCTTCCCTGGACATTTTCACTTTAAGATAATGTTTAGAGACAGAGAGGAGATTATGCAAATGAATGAATCTTAATGAGTAGTTCATTATTGAACATTTGGATGTGAATTTCAGGAAATGATAAAAAAGTCTAGGATTTATGAGACTCAAAAGAAAATCTGCTCTTGGAGAACTTGGAAATTGCCAGGAAAAGAATGGAGACCCAAATGACAGTGCATCATATGACACAGATTGTGTTATGCCCTATGGTAATGAGCGGGAAGCAGGCCCGTGGTTAGTTTGGAATGATGACCAATATCTGGAATCCTGAGCCGGGCAAGAAGGCCGTTAGGCCCATTATGAACACAGTTAGTACAGATAACATAATTTGGGAAATTGCACATTTGGATATTATGGAGAAGTTTTTTTTCAAGGCTAATGGATCTGCAATGATATCTATTAAAGCACATAAGGCATTTTGCCTCTAGGGGATCTTCTAAAATATCGAATACACAAAATTTTCAGTAAGTGAAGTCTAAAATGAAAAGACAAAGTGGAATATGTTGGAGAATAAAGTGGTGTTATGACTTCTTACTTGGAATTAATAATAATTTTTCATTCAAAGAGTTTTAAGGCTATTAATTTCCCATCACAACTCCCCATGAAGCAAGTAAAATATTTCTATTGTGTTTTCTCAAGTTCACTGATTATAATAAAGTGGGGCAAACTGACAACGAGACAAAGCTACCTTGACAAATCCCTGGCCTTCTCCAGTTTCTTTCTGCAACCCCAGATAGCATTATAATTTTGATCTCTAATTTACTTCTGGGCACAATCCCATTATTTTAGAAGGAGAGACAATAGCCTAATTTTCACCAAGTACCTTGAGGGCCAGTGATATTGAAATTTTATAGATTAATACAGTACTGTGTATATAATATGTATATGTAATATATGTATGATTATATATGATTAACATTTTAGTTCATTATAAAAGCTCTTCACTTTTAGATACTTTGCATGTATCTAAGAGAAAATACCTTCCCCCAAATAAGTCCATATTTTTTTTAACAAGGATGTGTTGGAAGCAATTTCATCAATAATGGAAGACCCAATTACTGGTCTTCTGGATTAAGGCATTCTTTTATTGCAAGATTTTAATGCTAGAGTGGGAAGTTCAAACATTGCCAGTGAAATCTCGGACTAATTAAATGATTATAGCCTAAGGGAAAGGCAATGAGACTCCACTATTAATCTTACCAAGAATCTCCTCTGTCTGTGATGAACTAATGGGCACATATACCTTATTTCAAAAGACAGATGGAAAGGGTTTGTTTTGCAAAGATCAGTTTAATGTCTAATTAAAAATAAGAGAGACAGTGGAAGCTTCTTGTGGAAGGTATGGTGCTATTTAAAAATTCAGTTGCGTGTTGAATGAAATAAATTGCAGCCAGACGTCACTCAGTCAGATGTTTTGCGGTGACACAGATAGTTACAATAACCACCAGTGCCTGATGAGCAGTCAGTGTTTACCAGAAAGTTTCTGTGCTTGTTGTATCCTCAATTTATACATAAGGAAATGGATGGGGGTGCACAGCAATTCAGTAACTCAGATAGTTGGCAGAGTGGGAAATGTTTGAATATTCTACAACCTTTCCTTTTCATGGTTCACTCTAAACTACTGGTCCAGAGACCTTTATTCTCTATTATCCTACAGGGAATCAATGACAATTCTCACTTAGGGCGGGTACAGAAATCCAAGACTGAGCCTACATCCAAACAGCCCTCTCAGAGGCCTCTCCTCTCCTGACATGTTGAACAGAGGCTTTCCACCTGGAAGACCACAGCAGTGCTTTAGCCATGACTGACCAATCTGTTTACTAGCAACTTCTCTTCAATCGGATGGTAGTACTTTCCTGGGTCTTGCCACATATTCACACCCATGGGAGAAATGACAGTACAACTTCTTTAAATCTTTAGTTTTGCTGTATTTATGCTTTTGATGACTCTGTTTTTCGAGGAGAGGAGTGCTGATTGTATCTGAGGATTATTAGATCTGAAAAACGACGATCTTACATTTCCCCTTGCAGTGGGGAGGGAAGGCGTCAGGAATTGAGTCAAGCCAGTCCTTCCCCTGAGAACAGATGGAGTCTTTGAAAGTGGTACATCATCTTTAGAACATAATATATTTCAAAGTATTCATTTGTGAGGCCTTAATTTAAGAGAAAATGGACAAATGACTTTAAAGATATTTTCATTATGCCATCTTGAGAACAATTTATATCAGGCAAGATTCTATTTTTGGAGAGGAGAAGTTTATGACAGGTTGTTATTATGTAGTCCATGATGAACTGGAGGTCACTACGTAGCCCAGACTGGCCTTGAACTGTCAGTGACCCTCCTACCTCAGCCCTCAGCTGCTGGGGTTACAGGCATGTGCTGCCACACCCTGCCAAGATCCTATTTTCAGCAACCTTGATAATTGTATCATTTGCTTCATGAAGTTTGTGAATACCAAGTCCGTATTTGTGAAGGAAAGGTAAAGTAATCTGGATCTTAGAGGACAAAGTCGCTAAATATAGAAACCACACATTTACAAAGAAAGCTTTTCTGATAAAGTTTGGGAAGAGATTTATTCCATGGTAGTATTTGCAGCTCACCTGAGCTGGCCTGGAAATCATTGAACAGTCATATGCAGATCAGATTGGCTCTGCTAGCGCTCAAAATGGGACACACAGTCTGGACAAGGCCCACCCCGTGATGGTTAACGTATCATATTCTCAGGCCACTCTCAAAACCATTTCTTAAAATTAACCAAAGCCAATACTACACCAGCCACAGATGCAATTTAAAGTCATCATATTTTGGGATGACCTCAGTGGCATCAAGTTACTATAGTTTTGGACTGATAAGTTACTAACTTTAACGCTATTCCTCCAAGCAGGCCTCTATGCTTAAAGGAAGCCTGGGAAAGTATGATTTGTGACACTAGAAATAGAAAGGAAATCTGTACATTGTAACAGCTGTAGAATTTTATATCCATTGTCAGCCTACACCGAGATAGATCAGAATCAGAGTAGGGAGAAGGAATTAAACAGGAGAGCTTCTGGTTCTCCACACAATCTTAACATGATGAGGGGACTTTATTCCAAGTGTTTTGCTAGAATTAACACTACTGCCCCCCACTGACAAAATAATCCCTCCTGGAGATAGTTGCTTTGATTTACTGTCAAAACCGTCTGAAACTTAAGAACATGTAGGACCCAGGAAGGTCTGTGTCACAGTCCCCTTGCTCATGGGCATCCCAATCCTGTCTGTCCACTTCCAAGTCCTTGCAAAGAAAAGATAGTCTGATTTGAGGTTCTCCTCTGCACTCTCAGGTTTTCTTCCATAGCCACTTCCTGTTTGCTGCTACATCCAGGAATGAAATGAATATGATATATATATATCCAAACCTCCTTGAAGTCCATCTTAAATTATACCCTACAGTGTTACTCCCTTCTTGCTTTTATTTTCATTGTGAATTATATACAGTCACCCTGAGAAATAAAGTTTTCCCAACATCAGTTGAAGCTTCTATTTGAAACATGTATTTATTTAAACTGAATTAACTCTTGGCTCTATTAATCCTACAAATCCATGACTTCTGAATGTTCAGTTAACTTAGAATGAGTAGCAGTGTGTTTATTTCTTCCCAGACAGAACTTCTTGGTGAGCGTCAGGTGTGCTAAATAACACGCCTTGTATTTTAGATGATTTATTCACTCTCAGCCTCTTTGAAATTTGTTGCTAAAGGTTGATGTGAATGCTTTCAGTTTGGTCTCTAATATAATCTCCTGAATGGCAATTAATAAATAAAAGATGGTTACTGTATTTGACAGAAAATATAGGCTTTCTCAGTTTTCTTCCTATTTTCACCAAACTTCCTGTCAGACATCCCTGGGGTCTGGTGGTATACAGTATTTTCTGTAAGCTCCAAAGCTTTTGATATTGCTTCAATACCCCTCAACCTCTACATTGCCTTTGTTGTCTTGTCAGAAGTGATCTTATTCAATTTCTGTTTCTTCACCTTCACTCTTTATGCATATGAGAAGCATGCCTCTTTCTCAATTGAACAGTAGCATATCCTCAGTATTTATGCTTGCAAGTAACACCTCCAACTTGTCCCTGAAATTTCATACATTTTTATTCCTACTTGTTCTCATCTTTTGTCACATTTAATGAATACACATTGTTCCCTATAAAATGCAGTGCTTATTGTCATCATGTACATTGTTTAAGCTGCAAAGTTGCCTCCTATAAGTTAATGATGAACCCATGAAGCAACATTTAGCTTTTGCAGTTTGCTTGCCTTCCCTGGGCTGCAGGGCTAATGTGGACTGATATCCTTGTTTCAGGGCTAATAAAAACACAGGCTAGTTTAACTTGGCCATCACCAAATAGAAAGCAAAGACCAAATTCTGGATATATAGTTAAGTATATATACAAAACAAAAAAGCTATGATCAGTTCACTTAGGCAAATCAAGTCAGTTCAGATTTGCTTATTTGTTTATTTATGTAGTACCAGGAATTGAACTTAGGATCTTGTGCTTGCCAAGTAGGTACATAAGCCTCTGAGCTATCTCCCCAGCCCAGCTTAGTCTTTTCATCTGTAAAATATTAATAATAGTGCCAGTAGCCCAACCCTAAGGATTATATAAGCAAAGCACTTAGCCTAATGCTTGGCACAGACTACTATAAGCATTATTAGCTATTTATACTTTTGCCATTATTTTGACTATTTTTATATACTTGAGAATAATTGGAAATATGTATATTGCTACTTAACTTTTGTGGCTATATATATGCATCAGGCATTTTTGTGCTTTTCCTTATACTCCTTATATAATATATAATATATAATAGTATATATAATACTTATATAATAGTATGCTAGGCTACTCGTTGTAGTGTTCACAGTGGCAGTGGTATCAGAAGCAATACTAGTCATAATAATAATGAAAGCCTCTCTGTTTATAGAGCTTCCAATATGCAAGTCATTGAAGTAGAACTCTAAGAACTTAATCCTTAATATGTGCTCAATCTATATCTATTGAAAAATTGTCCAAGAGTTTTAGTTCCAGAAATGCATGTGTGGTCTTGATGACAGTAGTCTGCCTTGTTAATGTTTCTTGATTTTCAAATTATAATATGTATCATAACAACCATATAAGTAATTATGGTAATAATAAAATGTTCAGTATGTAGGTGTGCCCAAGATGGGTACTGAGAGAGAGGCCTTATGCTAGATGTTCTGTGTGTATGTTGGTGTGTATATGTGTGTATGTGTGTGTATACATGTATACTCTCATATATACTGAATTTATAGTGACAACCTTTCAAATTTAAGTGTGTCTACATATGTGTATATTATGCATGCATATACATTTCTCTGTATAAGATATATTTAAATATTCTTAGCTCAAATATTATCATAGCTTCCAAAACAAGAAATAAACCAAAACTCAGAGAAATGAAACCACTTGCTCAAGGTCAAAAAGAGTGTCAAAGCTAGAATTTAGCCCCCAATTTCTATTCATGTTGACACTGCATTTTGAAAAATATCCAAACGGAAGTGACCTTAGAATGACAAGTATTTCCACCATACCACACTGCCCCATGATGGGAGGCATGACCTCTTGCCCTTTCTTTTCCAGAATCCCCAAACAACGACTTTGGCCCAACTCTAGGATTGAAAAAGTCCAGTTCTTTGGAGAGTCTGCAGACTGCTGTGGCCGAAGTGAGAAAGAATGAACTCCCTTTCCACAGACCCCGGCCGCACATGGTCCGAGGCCGGGGCTGCAACGAGAGCTTCAGGGCAGCCATTGACAAGTCCTATGATGGACCGGAAGAGCTCGATGCTGGTAAGGCTGTGCACTCCCTGAAGTATCTTCTCCATCTTATTATCATCTGTGAACCACAGGCGAGTGTGTGTGCTTAACTACAGAGGAAAATGATTTAAGGTTCACAATTATATTTTTGATATTAAAAGTAATTCATTTTCCTGATATGTTTTGCCCTTTGGCTTAACGAACATGGAATTGGAGAACACAATGTGCAATTTATTTTACAGTGCAAATGCTGAAGAAATGTTCTCCTTAGCTTTCCTACAAGGACCAACTGTCATTTACCCTTGGGGTACTAGCACTAAGTATGCATTTCTTGACATTTTTATATGAGTCATTAAAAGCAGCATCAACCCGAGGACTGACTGCATTAATTGAGTAGAGCAGTTGGATTATATTTGTACTCACAAAAAGAAAAAAATTCTCCTGGAAGAAAAGTGGCACTGTTTCCCAGCATGAAGGCTTTCTGAGCTGATCAGGGTTAACAAGCCAGCTTCCAGAGAGATCAGTGCTTTGTACCACTCAGGCCCTTCACACAACCACCAAACAATGGGCCAAAGCCCAGCACCTGACCTTGCCTAACATGACCAGATCTATGCAGTCCTGTCCTCAAAGTGTACGGCTAGTCTTGTATAAGGCTGCGACTCCGCAGTGCTTCTGTTCTTCTGGTCTGTGCTTCTTGACTTCCATCTAAGTATAACCATAAGTGCCGCTGACCATGCATATTGATTCTTTTCTCTCTGTACAGATGGTCTTTCTGATAAGAGCTCTCACTCGGGCCAAGGGACTCTGAACTGTGAATCTGCCCCTCAGGGGCATGCTGAGCTAGAGGACATGGAGAACAAAGCCAGGAAGGTAAAAAAAACAAAAGAGAAGGAGAAGAAAAAAGAAAAGGGCAAGTTGAAGGTCAAAGAGAAAAAGCAGAAAGAAGAAAATGAAGACCCAGAAAGAAAAATAAAGAGAAAGGGACTTGGAGCCATGCTGAGGTACGGGCCTGCTTGGAAGGCCAAGTTGGTTTCATTTCTCCCTTTACCAATCATTCCTTTATGCGCATTCTGAAGCAAGTGCATGCTTTCCCTCATTTTTCATTAAACACACAAGAGAAGAAACTATCATAAGTTTGCTGTCAAAGAAAGGCCCTTCCTTAGCAGACCAAGCTGCAAGTTCCACCTACTGTAGTGCTCCCTTTGTAGCCATCTGCATGGGAAAGCCCTGGTGAAGCCAGGAAGGCCTCCACCATAGTCTGTAGACCTCTCTGAACAGAGAAGCCAGGCTCAATAAATCTCCTTCAACTGGGACTCCAGCGTGCGGGTGGCCAGTCAACTGCGGAGGCACTGTGATGCTGTGGAAATGGCTGGATTTAGGTCCACATGACTGGTCTGAATCCAGGAGCCTCCCCTGGGAGCCATGAAGCTTCCCACACGTTGCTGAACTTCCCTAAGCCTCCATTTTCTCACTTTGAATGTGAGGCCCACATTCCTACCATAGCAAGTCAGAGTGGGTGTGAGGTAAGAATCAGCTATGGTAGCTTCATGGGCCAGGCAGGCATAGCAAGGAAGGCAGGAAAAGTGCTGTATTTCTCCTCCTGCAGCTGTCTTCAAAAATGCTCATTTGAGGCTGTCTTCTCCCCATCCTGAAATCTCAGGTTTGGGTAATAAAACATTGTCTTTGTCAGGGACTCCCAACAGCCAGTCTTCCCTGTCCCTCGGACCTGTAGCCCAAAAGGTGTCCTGAACCCTGTAGTGCAGTGGGACAAGGATGCTGTCATTTCCTACTTCTCAGTCTCTGGAACCAAGGAAGGGGAAGAACAAGGGCAGTGGTGCATGGGGAGAGTTTTATTTAAGTGGTGAATCTGGTGTAACAAGTTATGGAGTTCATTGTGGACCACTTCTGTGGATGGTTGAGGAAAAACTTGATTATGACAGTGTTAATAGAGGAAATGCATTTCCCTACTGTTTTCCTCAGATCTCTTACCCTTAATCTCTGACTTCAGACAGCATATACTGGGGTCTCCTGATACCAGCTGTAGGCATAATGAAGATGAACAGTTTGAAATGTCCTCAAAATCTCACCTACTGGTACCTAGTCCACTGGAATCTCCAGGTCCTCACTCCCCAACTAACTGAACAAGGAATTGCCATTCCTATTCCTTCCCCCTCACCCTACCACAGGGATGTTCCAGCCTGCCTAGCATCTTCAGGCTTCTCCAGAACAATCTGTACTCTGGTTTGGGGCCTCTCCACCTCGAGCTACAGACCTCAGGCTCCCAACCATGTGCTCCTGCTCAGGGGAAGGAGGTCAGTAAGTGGTTACAAATCCCAAGGGAAACAATAAAAAGGAGGATGACAGTCTGCTATAATTTTCTATTCAGTTAATTTCTTTATTTCTCTCCCATGGACTGACATGAGTGGTAGGCCATGACGAGTGGTGATCAAGCTAGCTAGTCCTTGTGGAACACTTAGAAGATATCTCTCTTTCAAATGCTAGGTAGTCTGTGATGCCAGTTGTTCTCAGTTTGGGATCTCCAGCTGAGATTCTTCTTGAAAAAAGGAAAATTTCATTCTCTTGGGTACATGTCAGGATCTTATAAACTACAGGGTGAGTTGGGGCACACACAGCTGTGACTCTTCCCACTCTGTGCTAAGAGCATACCATACCTGTATCTTTCTGCTCCCAATCTGAGATCCTGTGTCTTTGCCCCTCAGTATGTTATCCTGCTCTCACATGGGCCAAGGAGAGGGGACTCAAGCAGGCTTCATATCCTAATATTCTGTCCTCTGACTATCACAGAACAAATTTTCAACAAGCTGAGCTTTTTTTTTTTTAAAGAGTAAAAATAGCAGAAACAAAGATAGGAAAACAGTAACAAGCAATAGAACATATAGTACAGGATTTTCAAAACAAGAAAAATTTAACAGTGGTTCTATTACATATTTTCATCATCAAATCTGTTTAGATTGATATAGATATGTAAGATAAGTCAAACAATTAAACATTAACACTTACAATAAACCTTAGGTTTTTTTAATGCTTCCAAATATATTTTGTATTTAAGTCACTCTTCTAAAAAAAAAACAATAATAAT
Organism: Capromys pilorides; assembly: GCA_004027915.1. Classification (NCBI taxonomy): domain Eukaryota; kingdom Metazoa; phylum Chordata; class Mammalia; order Rodentia; family Capromyidae; genus Capromys; species Capromys pilorides. Next base: position 22,742 of record PVKN010010166.1, read on the forward strand.
AAAATTTATAGGGTTTGGGGATGCAGAAAATGCGGGGTCCTGAGATTGATTCCTGGTACCACCCAAAATTTATTTATTTATTTATTTATTTATTTATTTATTTATTTATTTATTTATTTATTTATTTTCTTCTTTTGATTCCTTATATTAGGGAGACTATACAATATTGGCATATGTTGGTCTGGTTTATTTCACTGA